>BQNB010042189.1:34717-44717 GCA_026074375.1 Tanacetum coccineum | reverse complement strand
ATCTCTATATAATACTCAAAACAACTACTTCATGTATGATGATAACAGAGACGCTGTTGAATAAGGTAATATGTTGATTTTTTTTTCATTTATAATAATTAACAGTTTTTATTAATTTGTTTGTTTTGAGGATTAACTAAAGTATTTGACTAATTTTGTATTGAAGATAGAGCTATATTACGATTTCATTCTTATGGAATTCTATATAGATTTTCTGTTATCCCACTAGTTTAATCCATTACACAACAATATTCTTTACCAAAATGCTAGAAATAATAAGAAATCTTAGAGAGAGAAAGTAGAGAGAGAAACAAAGATGGAATCTTAGATTAGAGAATTTGGAGGATTACAAGTGAGGAAAATGTAACCAACACCCTTCACCAAGTGTGGTGAAGGGATATTTATACCCATGACTTGCTAGCTTGGCACTTGGGCTTTCTAACGGGCCGGGCTTGGTTTAACTTGGGCTTTGAGCCCGAAACACGGACAATATTAGATTACAATCCAAGCCCGTTGAACCCGACTAGCCTATTACAATACAAGACCTAGTTTGACTTTCTAAGACCGATAACATTCTTGTTTGACTTAATATAATTAAGGCTAACAATCTCCCCCAATGTTGAGGTCTCTTTCTTCAAACTTCTCTGTATCACCGATGACATTGAAGACATGACGTTTAACGTTTATGCTTTGCCTTGTTATGGTCTTGTCTTGTTTGTAATGGCTTTGTTCATTCATGCTTTGTGATCTTGATTTTGAGCCTTTATCTTTTTGACTTTGAGTTCTTGAGATCTTATCTTGCATCATCTTACTGACTTTAATCATCTTGATTTGACTTCCATGATCAAACTTGGCTCTTTACCAACATGCTCATACTTGTTTACAATTCTTGTTTGACATATGATTATTAAGTCTAATACCAACTCCACCATTGATGATTCTTGTATTTTAAACTTTGATGCTCTTTGATGGTGGGGAAGATAATCAACTATCTTTGACGTTGAATGATTGACGTTGAAAGCTTGAGTATAAGCCTAGTGGTTTTAAGAAATCCAATCCGACTTCGCTGGAATGAGCAACAACACGTCGTCCTTATCTGAAAATAAACTTTAAGCAATGAAAAGATGAACAGTGGCTTTTGTCATTCATCTTTAGTTTTGGTTGCATTAAAACCTTCGGTTCCCGTTATTATAGTATAAAATACTAAACTGTGATTAGGTAGATTCAAAGATTCTCCTTGACAGGGTTTCACTCAAAGCGTATGAACTTCTAAAACATATGTATTCAGATTCACCATGCATGCTAGTTCTCATTACCGGAACGTCTCAAAGCAGACAACACGTAAAAGAGTGAATCAGATAGTATACATCTTTCTGATTAAGTCGTCCCCCATTCATCTTACTGGACCAAATTGATAATCCATTTATCACAAGCGTTGATTCATATGAATCTTGCAAGTCACGCTACCAAGAGCTTTTTTGATGTTGGCTCAACAGTATTTTCATCCTTCACTGTGATTACTTGAGTATCACCAGATGTTCTGGCAAGATCACTCAAGGATAATTCCGATGACTCTTTGTTACAAGTCTTGTGAACTTTTTTTTTATAAAAAAAAATGGTTCAACAAGTGTATTTTTGACATTGTGTCCTAAAAAAAAAAAAAAAAAAAAAAAAAAAAAAAAAAAAAAAAAAAAAAAAAAAAACAAAAAAAAAAAAAAAAAAAAAAAAAAAAAAAAAAAAAAAAAAAAAAAAAAATAAAAAAAAAAAAAAAAGAAAAAAAAATAAAAAAAAAAGAAAAAAAAAAAAAAAAAAAAAAAAAAAAAAAAAAAATAAAAAAAAAAAACAAAAAAAAAAAAAAAAAAAAAAAATAAAAAAAAAAAAAAAAAAAAAAAAAAAAAAAAAAAAAAAAAAAAAAAAAAAAAAAACAAAAAAAAAAAAAATTAATAATTTAATACTATGATCCTCTTCTGCTCTAGACTCGATTTGTGCACTTTTGGTTTTAGTAATCGGATGCTAGAGCAGACTGCCACCATAATTCAATATTAACAATCATCAGAGTGAATGTTCAATATATATACATGTGTAACTCCGTGACAATGAGACAAGTTTCTTTGAGAGGGAAACCCGAATGGCTGGGAAGGGTTGTGCATTGCACACTCGGGTCCATGATGTCGTCTTCAATAAAATATCAACAATCATATTTGTTATTTTGATAGATTTAATGAATTGACCCGGTTTTCTGCCTAAGGTTAAGGATGGCTTCTTTTCTTTCAACCTTTATCCATACATTTCTTTTTCATTCTTCAACCCCTTCAATGCTTACCAAGACGTCATTACTAACACCTTGTTGTGATTGTTCCAGTGTTAGCTCAATCTTAGACGGCATTCTTCCCTTATACACATTCATCTCCAATCTTACCCTAAGGATTGCTATTTCTAACTATGGGTGTCCTTTTAGGGTAGATCCTCTGGTTCTGGTTGATCGTAGGCATTATACCTAACCTAACCACCTTATACATCGAGAATCGACGTGAAATTAAATAAAGGTTGTTGGTATGAGATCGTTACCATAAAACCAATTTTGACATTGTTAATTCAAATACACCCCCTTACAAACATGTGCTTCGAGATTCTATAATGTTTTTAGGCACATAGAAGGAAATTATTTTGCACTTAGAGTCTTAAAGATCACATTCGTCTATAACATATTTTAACATATCACATTTTATCCCTATTTAAATAATAAAACACTTAGTATTTAAAATAACCAATTGATTAAAATTTGACATGAAAAATTCCCATGGGGAAGGGTAAAAAAAATACCACGATATTGCATGAATCAGATTCCGATACCTCGCCCTTCAACAGAATAAGTTGGATACCAATATTTTATTAAAACTTGACATTGAATGAAAAATTAAAATATGACACCAGCAACAAAATGTTGAAGTAACGGAGTGAGATGCTTAGTGAACAATGTATATTAAATAATTGACATTAATAAGTTTCCCGGACAATTTAATTTCACAAAATAGTGTTTGGATACTATAAAATTGACAATTTGAGATGTACCCAACACATTAATATGCGTTTGTTTTAAAAAGCTCCCACATTTCCCCCGGGAAAATTATTCGAGGAAGGAGTTTGAACACACAATTTTAAAACAAATACCACTTTTTATAGATAAAATACCAGACAAATTATATTTTAATAATTTTGACATTGAAAGTTCTTTATTGAAAAATTGTGTTCAAACGATTTTAAAACACATGATATATAGACTTATCTTCTAATTTAGATAAGCGGCACTGAAGCGTACACTTCCCTATAACATTCGGGACCGAGTTATGCACTGAAATGTACATAAGTCATTTAGAAAAATTTAAAAATGACATGTTTTGAAAGCATTTGAACTCCTGTTCGAACTTCATTTACATGCCGTGTCGATGTTAATCAACATTTCTAGGTACGTAAATGTTATCGATTCCAAGAGACATGTCGAGAAGATTCTTTTTGGTATTTTTGAAATTTTTTTGATTTTATATTTTGTTTTTCTAGGTTTTATATTTTTCTATTTTCTTTTTCAAAAATTTTATAAATCAAAAATAAAGAGAGAATAAAAATATGTACAAATTGATGTTTGATGGATCAAGCAGATTCAATTGCCAGAACCTCCAGTTCATCTGGAGTCAAACATCTCATACCGAGTTCGTCAGATGAGTCACTCATGCTTAAACTCAACATACTTCTGAATAAACTTTAGTAAACAAGTCACTAACTGGTAGTCTGTTCCGACAAAGAATAATTCAACAATACTTTTCAAACCGTTCCTTATATGAAGTGATGTCTAACATTCAATGTACTTGTACGATGAATGCTAGACTGGATTCACAACGGCTATGGCTGCCTTGAGTCACAAACCTAGGTATTTTTATCAAAGTGGAAGCCATAATCGTGTAGCTGATTCTTCAACCATAGAACTTGTGCGCAGCACGCAGATAAAGACACATACTCGGCTTCTGCTGAAGACATTGAGGTGCAGTCCTGCTTTTTGGATGACCAACTGACTAACTTATCACCACCTAGAAATTGTATGCCACCAGATGTACTCTTACGTGAATCGAGACAGCCCGCGTGATCCGAATCTGAAAAAGCAGTTAGTTCGAAACCGGTGTCCTTCGTATACCAGAGACCCATGTTAATGGTATTTTTAAGGTACCGAATGATCCGTTTAACCGTAGTGAGGTAATGAAAACAATACATTATGTCTTTTGTAAATAAATAAGTTGTAGTTAGGTAGTTTATTATCAAGAAAAACCATAAAAAGAAAGAAAAAGTTTTGAAAATGGGAAATCGGGTGTTTTATAACTTGTGACTTAGAAATTTTCCCAGCAAAAGTCTTTTCTACTTATTAAAGGATTAGTTTGGGGAAAATTTCTTAAGTATTTGGTTATAAGGCATGTGATATTGCGTGAGGACACACAATCGTTTAGTTTGGGGAATTTTGATATGTGCAAAATACACATATCCGTTATTGCTTAAAAAGACCCAATTAAACCCAAAACAGACCAAAAATGGCAAAAATATGCTTGTATTTGTGTTTTGTGTGTGCAGGTACGGATATATCAAAAATCACAAGAAAACAATCAAAAACGGGCAAGCACGGACACGAGAACGGAAGAGTGCACAAAAGCCGGAAGCAAAGCCAAAGAAAAGTCAACCCTCAGTCAAACAGTCAAAGGAAAGTCAAACAGTGGTCAACTACAAAAGACAAAACCCAAAAATAATCCACTTTAGTCCTCCAAGTTTCAAAAAAACTCACAATTGGTCCCTAAACTCTTATTGGGCCTCAAAACCCTAAATAACCCTACCCGGATACCAAAAACCTATTCCAAGCCCAAAATAAAGCCCAATCCCAAGCCCATTACCATTTTATCAAAGTACAAGGGCCATTCCTGCCAAAAACAAAAGTTATATTACACTTGGGATATCTTGGCTTATTATTCAAAAACCACAGGGACTGAAAGTGTAATTATTTAAAAGTTTAAAACGAATTTACCCTGTGACAGTTAAAACAAGCGGGAAAACGTGGGCACTATTCATCATCGTCTCCATTTTAACTCAGGGTAAAACGAGAGGGCAAATCCAAATTAAAGGGTGCTTAGGTCAATTCAAGTGATCGCATACAAGATGGCAGGGAGAGATTAGTCAAATCAATGAGCTTTAATTGGTCTACTCAAGGGAATGCCACGTTGGCAGGCAAAGAAGCACAAGTAATCTTGGATTTTGCACTTGAAGTACTCTCAGAGAAAGCACACTCAAGCAAACCACACGGATGCCACGCTGGCAATCCGTGTGAGTTCATTTGATCTAACGGACCACAATGATTAGCAAATGATTGAAGATTATCAAGGGATGAGAGGAGAGGAGCGTCTAACAGACTCCTACTCCTAGAAGCTTCAGGGATCGGCTATAAATAGGCTCTCACCTCACACACACACGATCATCTAGAGTTTTTAGTAGCTTTTAGTTTAGCTTAATTTCGTTTTTTAGCTTAATGTAATTTTCCTTAAATGTTTTGTAATCTCCTTTTTAAAGTAATGTAATCAGTTTCTTTTATTAATGAAATTCAGTTTTATTGTGTCATAAGCTCTTTTAATCTCACTTTTAAGCTCTCATTTAACTCTCAAATATTAAGCTATTGTTACTCATAAGCTCCTATAAGCTCAACAGCTCTCATGAGTCTCTAAGCTCATGATTGAGCTCAATTTGGACTTAATCATACTTAAATTCATTAAACCAGTAATTACCTTTGCAATTTGGATTTGAAAGCTTTTGGAAGGAGAACCAATTATGGAAGGATTCTCATGGACTTATACTGGCTTATCTATGATAAGCCAGAGCTAGTAGATAAGCTCTAAGAGCATTTTGTGCCTTGTTAAGCTAGGCAAACTGTAAGTTTTCCTTTTACTTTCCTTGTTTTAATTTTTAGCTTTAAATTGCCTAATTAGCTTAGATTTACTTATTTGCTTATTAAAAGTGCTTATCTGTTTTCTAGTTGATAAATTTAGTGCTATATTGTTATTTTATGCTTATTCATCATCTGTTTTTAGCTTAAGTCTTATAGATATTTGTTTTTCATCTACTTGTCTAAAACTCATAAAAACCAAAAATATTAGTTAATAATTAGTTGTAGATTTAGATTTTGGCTTAAGTGATTAATGATTTATGTTTATTAGGGTAGTTATTAGTTAATTAGTATCTGGTATTAAGATTTAGTTGTCTACTTTTTATTTTATAAGCTTTGATCTAATCTGTCAATTCCTAAAGGGTTGTTTGGTTTAACCTTATTTGACTATCAAAAGTCAAAAGTTTTTGTGCAAACCTTCTGAGACAACTTTGATTTCAGTTAAAAACATTAGGAAAAGAGTTTTTAGAAGTCAGTTTTAAAAAATTAAAAAGTTAGGTCTTATTTTAGATGTTCCTGCACCAGGGGAAAATTTCTTTTTGAATTACTTGCTTAAAAATTGATTCAAGGTCCTCAGGCCTAGTTTGTGTTAGATTTGTGTTTATACACACTCAAATAGAGTGTGTATGCAGTTTTTACCTCTTAAGGTTCACTATATTAAAGCTTGGTGGTTTTGTCATTTACACAAACAGTGGTAACACAGTTACCACTGCTGAACTTTTGGTTTAATTTCTGTTTGGAATTTTAGGTTATAGGCTTTTAAATTCATGCAGTTCTTAGATTTCATATAGGTTAGCTTAGATTAGTTATTAATTTTCACTTTCTTGCTTATTTGCTTAAGGTATCTTAGCTTAAAAAAAGTCATTAAAAATCATAAAAATCTCAAAAATTCCAAAAACAATAGTAACTTAGATTAGCCTTTAATTTTAGAAACTTAGCTTATAGTAGCTGTTTTAATGATTTGAATTCATTGCTTAGTAGTGGATTGTTAAGTTCTCATAAGCTCAGTTTCTGTCTTGGCTTATATTGTATTCTAGCTTATTAGATTTTTGAGCTTTTAGAGTTTAGTTATGAGTTTGCCTATTTGAGCCTTAATTTCAGTCAACATTAAGTGTTTAAATGGATCTTAGCTTATTAAAATTAGCTTAAGCACATCTCAAGGGATTTTGAACATCTTTTATTTTTCAATTAGAGCTTAACTTGAGTTTTTTTACAAGTGATTAAGTAAAATCAAGCAAAAGCAAGCTTAAACACCACTTTCTGTAACAACTTTTTAATAAGCTATTTTAGAGCTTAATAGTTAGTTTCAGCTTATGTCCCTTTATTAAAATAGCTTAATTTTGTGTCCTCTTTAAGCCCTAGTATTCTGTTTTTCATAAAAGTCAAAAAAATGGCAAAAAGGGGGCTTGCCTGCCTCGAACCCACGACATCCCACACACAACACACACTCTTTACCATCATACTACAATAGCTCATCCGTCAACCTTCCTTTCGTTTTAATCTTTATACACGTTTTCCTTTCACTAGTTTTTAATAAGCCGTAGCCTTATAAGCCCTTTTCTCAGCTTATTTAATAAGCTGAGTTTTGTCTTTTATTTTTCTAGTAATCTTCGTTGCATCATAGATTTTTCTTGAATTTTTTGTAAATTTTCATCAATTAGTTTATTTTTAATAGTTTTTCGAAAGTTAAAATCTTAGAAAATACATAAAAAATAGAATTTTTTTTTATAAAAATACAAAAAATTAGTTTTTAGCATTAGATTAAATACTTTTAGGTTTACATTCACTAATATCATTTTTACACCTTTTAGATCTTAATTTTCATTTTTGAGCTTTTATTTTTAATTTTAAAAATAGGATTTTAATTTTAAAAATAGTTAAAAATAGTTTTATGAGTTTTTATGATATTTTAGACTTTTCTAAGTTTAAAAATCATTTTTCCAAATTTTTAGTACTTAATTTGCTTTTTTAGGATTTAATTAGATTAAATTAGTTTTTAATTCATAATAAATTCAAAAATAATCAAAAAAATGTTTTTCTTTTTCCTAAAATTTTCTTTTGTCCTAATTTAGGTTTAGAAATTTAGTTTACATTTTTAGGTGTTAATTTGAAAGTATTGGCTTAATTGTCGCGTTTTAATTGTTTCCCATTAATTGTTTAAGTGTTTAATGGCTTTTAATTGTTCAATTTTAATTGTTGCTTTTATTTCATAGTCATAGATAATCAAATCATCTATTTTCTTATTCAAATCATAATCCAAGCTTAAACGTGGTTTCAATTGCACAAGTCATTGGGGAAACGACCCGGGTGATCATACTTCTCGGTTAAATATACGTATTATTTATATATTATATATATATCTTTTGAGAGTGAATTTTCCTTAGGGAATTTTCTTAATTTCTTTTGGAATTATAATATATTATATATTTTTACGTGTATTAAAACTAACAATCAGTTTTTGGCGCCATTGCCGGGGATTTGTGTTTGTGATTCCGTCGTTTTCGTTTGTTGATTTGGTTTGAAGATCCTTTCGTCCTCGAAAGTTATTGTTTTATAAAAATGAAAAAAAAATTCAAAAACAAATTAAAAATATAAAAAGTAAAAAATATTTTCCTTTTCTTTTTATTATAGTTATCATATAAAAAACAACAAAAAATCAAAAAAAATAAAAATAAAAAAAAAATTAAAAAAAATAAAAAAAATTTCCTTAAAAAATAAAATAAATAAACAAAGTTGGTAAAAGAACACCAACAAATAATATCTTCTATTGAGATATTATCATTTCAATTTTCGGTGAACTTGCAATTGTTCCCAACTCGTAATCAAATATTAAAAACTTGTCATTTGTGTCATTTACGAAGTACGGCTTACCTTAAAAAGCAATTTTTAAGAGTTACCGTGAAGTATTTCAATTATTTGGTTTAAGTTCTCTTTCATGGAACCGTTAAAATTCATTGTTAATTAATCAAAAAAATTAGTGTAATTTTTGTTTTCTTTGTAATTTCTTTTTTTTAGTGCATGCGCACTCGATCTCAAGCTTGTAATCGAAATCGTCGACAACAACAATCAACAACGGTTATTGTTGAGGAACCCGAGTTTCCAATGGCTGACAATCGTACCATGGCTCAGATGTTACAAGCTCCCATCGAGGGATACAAAGATGCAATTGTTGTTCCACCGATAAATGCAAACAATTTCGAGCTAAAACAACCTTTAATTAATCTTATTCATAGTAACAAATTCACGAGTAGACAAGACCCTCACAATCATCTTTGATTTTTCAACAAAGTCACTTCAACATTTAGACATCCTAAAGTTTTGAACACTTCGATTAAGCTTTTGCTTTTTCCTTTCTCTCTAGACAGTGAAGCCCGAGATTGGCTAGATAAGGAACCTCCTAGATCAATTCTAACGTAATTCTAACGTGGGATGATCTTGTCTTGAAATTCATAAATCAATTCTTTCCACCTTCGAAAACAACTTACCTTCGAAACAAAATCACTGCTTTCTACCAAGAACCGAATGAAACCTTCAACGAAGCATGAGAACGTTTCAAAGAACTTCTTCGTCAATGTCCTCATCATGGTTTCTCAGAATTACACCAACTTGATACATTTTACAATTCCTTGAATACCAATGATCAAGATGCTTTAGATTCCGCCGCGGGTGGAAATTTTCTTGATAAGATGCCTCGTGATGGTTTAGCAATTTTCTAGATAAGATGCCTCGTGCAATTGAACCAAGAGTGAGTACGAATGCTCCTCTTTCTACTTCTAATTTTTTGAATTTCAACAACTCGCCGCTTCTCTTGAAGACAAAATGGATATTCGAATGAGCCGATTAGAAAAGATGATTTGTGAAAAGAATGTTACGACTCCTGCTACCGTCAAAGCAGTCGAGGAAGTTTGTGTTACATGTGGTTCAAACCATAATTTCAACAATTGTCCGTTAACAAGTGTTAGCCCTAAAATATGGTGACTAATCCGGAATTACATTTATCATTTATAGTCGGGTCGGGTTAGTTTAGCTAGT
>BQNB010042189.1:3072-29286 GCA_026074375.1 Tanacetum coccineum | reverse complement strand
GTCATTCAAATGTTGGTTACAAGAAAGGTTGTCAAAGCAGTAAATTCGGGTCAGATTTAGGTCAGATTTCGAGGTGTAAATCCCCTACTTAAAATTTGAATTACGATTAGCCAACCTACAGGATTTTAGTTCTATGCGTCTATTAAAAATCTCCTAAAGTAGAGCTTCTGATTTGGAGTCTAAGTATGGTTTTTAGGTCCAAACTTTTTAGTGTTCGTTTAGATTCGAAACTGAGTAGTTAAAAGTGTGATTTTATTTAGGCACTTAAGAGGGGAAATAAATTAGTGGAAAAATCACGGAGATAGTAAACTCATGATATTGAACCGGTGATTTTTGGTAAAATTTATAAAGGTCAGTAGGTATGGTTTAGAAAATGGTAAAGTGACACTAAAATTCTGCGTTTTCGGGTAAATTGTTGAACATTGAAAAAGTGTGTAAACGAATTGGTAAATGTTGGGCATGGTGTCGGGGTGACCCATGAGGGTAAATAAACACCTTAGACATCCATCATATGATTGTTACATGTGCTTAAGCTTTTGGCTTAGTAGCGTGTAACACGTGTTTGTTTTGTTGAATAGTTTTGTGCAAAGGATTTGGGATTTGCTAAGGCATCAGGTGAGTTTCATAGCCCCTTTTTCTTATGTTTTCTTGGGGTGAAAATGATGCTATGAGTATTAAATGTTTTAGTTACTGTGATAATGTGTTTTAAATGAGGCATGGGCTATACGAGACTATTATATGTTATGTGCTACTTGCTAATGTGATATGGATTGTTGTGCTTGAGCGTGACCGTCTCAAGGCATTGGTGGATTGTTAGTAGTGAGCGTGACCGTCTCATTGCTGTGGATTGTTAGTAGTGAGCGTGACCGTCTCATTGCTGTGGATTGTTGATAGTGAGCGTGATCGTCTCACTGTTGTGGATCGTGGGACACGTTCCGTTCCCTTGTTTGTGATGTTGAGCGTGACCGTCTCAACATGGTTTGATGTGATTGCATGTTAGCTTGTATGATAGTTCGTTGTATGTCCTGCTATGCTATGTTTTATTTATCACAATAATTGGTTTTAAAGGATTGTTATGTGTGTCTTAAACCTATGACTCTCACCAACTTTATGTTGACGTTTAAGCATCATTTTCAGGTGAGCACCATGGGAATAAGATAGAGAGAAGTGGCTAGAAAGAGACCATAGGATGTTATGGAGTTTATTGCTTTATTGTCTTGAATTTTGCATTGTTTGGATTATGGATAATTGTTGCATGTCTTTATGTTGGCGAGAACTTTTGTTTCATCAATAAAGACTCCTTTTGGATTTTGGTTAGTTTTATAGGTATTGTTATGACACTTTGTGTCTACGCTTTACTTATTTATTTCATATAGAATTCTCTGTATAGACGCCATTGTGTTGTGATGATATCCCATGATGTTACGCCTTGCGATTCCGCCTTGGCGGGGTGTGACATATTGGTATCCGAGCCTTTGGTTATAGAGAAGTAGATGGTTAAGCCTAGACTATAACCTAGGGGTCCTTCATGTAGATGCATTTAGGGCTTAAGTGTTTAATGCTATAACTGCTATGCTTCCTATCTATTTTTGCATAGCTTATATATCTCGTATTTTGCTAAGTTGTCATTTTAGTTATTTTGCCTACCATTATCTATAACACCCAGTGTTTTAGGTCATTGTACGACGATCGCGTGCCCGATGTCGTAAATATTATTTTACGAGTTTCCGTGAGCGAGTGTCGACATTTAACATTTTATTTGTCGATAATAAATATTTTCGTATTTATTATGAAAAATTTGGAAAAGATTGGGTTACTTTTATTTTTGACGTTCCGCGAGTCGACGTTTGACCGCGCGTTCGTTAATCGTTTCGAGCTTCGTAAAATTTACGACGTGTCTCGCTATTATTCTTATGATCATAAAATATCATTTTATGAACCATGTCGTATTTGTTTCTCGGCCTTGGCCAAAGCTCGCGTTTAAGGCTCACGTTAAATTAACTAGATATTTTACAAAATATCTAAAAGATATTTGTGAGATATTTGCAAGATATTTATAGGATATTTTCTAGATATTTACTATAAATATACAAGTTATCATTTCTTTTCTTCTTTGATTTTTCTTGTGGTTTCTGCCGAATGAAACACAACCCACACAAACCATTCATTTTTCTAGTTTGATCTCATTAACACATTAAAGTATCACTTAAATGGTGAGGTGAATCAAGTAAGAACCAAGTTGTACTTTGGTTTCTCTTTTCCTTCTTGGTTCGAACCAAGCAAGGGTCAAAGGAAGTGGTTTTGCTTGGAAGGTTGTGGGTTCGAACCGGGTACAAGACACAGAGGGTGTGTTTGGTTATTGAAAGTTATTGGGTTGGTTCGAGTTTGGCTTTGGTTTGGTTCGGGTGAGGGAGAGCCACGACTAAGAAGCAAGAAGGACGAGACGAGTGCCTTTTGTTTTCCGACTTTGCTCCATATAGCATAGTGAGCTTCACTTTTATGTCTATTTCGATTATCTCATTCATTTGAATTGATTTACATAAATATGTATATATGTGATGAAATCGGTTGAACTTGCGGCGTCTAGTATATTCTGATATAAGAAGATTAAGTGGGCTAAGTATAAATTATAGGCTATATTAGACATAGTTTTGATGAGATTTTGGGTCAAAAACGGATTTTAGCGGAATTTGTAATAAGATCACTGTGAGCAGAAAGTTTAGCACGCCAAACGAGGATCGAGATTTCGTAAAATCTGATTTTAGGCTTTGGAATATGATAAAGCTTTCCGAGACGATCGTTTCGATATAAAACGGAGCTTCTAACTCCTAATAACGAATAAGTTAGAGCGAAAACGAGATATATATTCGAGGTATAAAAATCTAGCAATTGTTAAAATAGCGCTTGCTGTCAGGTTTTTAAGATGGCATTTCGGGCACTTTCGAGTCCGTTTCGGCCTTCGGTCGAAACATGAAAGTCGTTCGGAAGGTCGTTTTACTTCCCCGCGAGGTTCTTTAAGTCTAAAAGCGAGTGCTAACGGGTCTTAAGGCGGGGGCAAAATCTGGCTGTTTGGTAATTAGTACACTGCATCAGACCTGATGCGAGTGCGTTTTCACCCATTTCAGTCGAGTTTCGGGTCTCGGACAAAACTGGAAAGTTGTTCAAAATAACGTTTTACCTTTCCGCGAGGTTTTCTAGAGTTAAAGACGCCTTATAACGGGTCAAAAACGCAAACGCAGGTATGCGTTTTGGTAATACTTTTCGGCAGAAACTGGTAGGGGCATTTTGGTCATTTTCTGTTGGGTTTCGGGTCTCGGCTAAAACTAAGAAGTTGTTCGGAATATCGTTTCGCATGAATTCTCTTTAGAACCCGAGTTGTGAAAATGTGATTTAGTGGGTCGTTATAGTCGGGTCAGACTTAGAAAATAAATATACTTTATAAAAGTCATTACTACTGGTAGTATATAGTTACTCCTGGTAGTTATGGTTCCTACTGGTAGTGTTATGGTTCCTACTGGTAGTGTTATGGTTACTACTGGTAGTGTTATAGTTACTCCTGGTAGTGTTATAGTTAGTCCGGGTAGTACAAACGGAAAATAGTATATATAAAATATACTCAGTGTTAAGATTTGGACGCGCAAGTGGATTTCTCATCACATATATGTATGTAAACATATATATAAATATATATATGTTTTCATTGTAACGATGTACACATCGTTGATCGTATTTAATACGTGTGCTATAATAGAACGACATAATTATAGGTCGTGGTCAAGATCGTTGCAGATTCAGTTGTGATTTAATTGGATTAATTGATCGTGGTCTTTAATCAATGTGAGTTTCATAGCCTCGCTTTTCAATCTTTTGAATGTTTTATAACCCGCGAGGGGGATACATGCTTGTTTACAAATGCATTTACATACTTATTTGCATAGCTCGCTATGGGATACATTATTTGACTTTATTTTTGGTCACAAATGCATACTTGACTTTCATTTGAAATGATTATAGATTAGCTTAGGCTGATTGAACTGAATTTTTTAAATTGCTGCCCGGGTGTTCTTGGAGGGGACACCGGTAACGGGAGTACATATTTTTAAATTACTGTCCGGGTGTTCTTGGAGGGGACACCGGTAACGGGAGTACATGTTTTTACTATATACGCAATATTTGTACACTGCCCAAATGGGTACATTACAAGTCCTACGTACCACAAGCATCATGAACTGTAAATCACTTGGAGGGTGAGCGCGAATGTTATGAAATAGATCTATTCGGGTGTGGATCCCTGTTCGGGTGATTAGCGATCGCCGGGAACGAACATTATAGCGTGATGTCCACGCGAATGATATAAAATAGATCTATTCGAATGACAACGCCTCCGTTACGGGATGAACTAGCTATCACAAGTGAACAAACCTTTATAACATGACGGATTTATAGTCGTTGTGGACATCGGGCCTCCCCAACAAAACATACATGGAAAGCATTTTGTTCATAAAATGTGATATGCATTCTTTATAAATCTTTGGGATAAGATTGGTACTTTTGGTGACATAAAATGTGTCATGCTATCTTTATAAATTTTTGGGACAGATTGGTACTTTTGCTGTACATAAAATGTGTCATCAATCGTATATAAAATCTTTGGTATAATATAGGTACTTTTGGCGACATAAAATGGGTCTAGCATAATTTAATAAACATTTTTACATGGTACTGTGATTACACCAGTGGATAAATATATTTGTTGGAACTTACATTCATATTTAAACTAATCTATGAACTCACCAACTTTAATGTTGACACTTTTAAGCATGTTTTTCTCAAGTAATTAGATGCTCGGATTTCTTGAAGTGCATTGGGGTCTTTACATTCAAGCTTTTCATTGTGATGCAATTATGGGACAAATGTTATATTAAATACAGATTTTGATTAAATCAACAATGTAAATTTTCAAACGACACCTAGAGGTCGTTCTCTTGTATCTATTCTGTGAATTATTAAGTCGCACCCCAATGTGGTTATTCCGCTGCGTATTAAATGATTACATGGGGTGTTACAGGATTGGTATCAGAGCACTGGTTATAGAGACTAGGTTGCATATTTTACCCTAGACTATAACCGTTTTCACAAACATTGCATCACATCAAACATTTTCAAAGTGCATACACGCTACTTGCTTATGTGCTTACATTACGTGCTGCATTAAGTGCTTACGTGGCATACATATATATAATGTATATGCTTGCATTCTTTTCGCGTATATCGTACGCTTATTTATATAAGAGTTATTTATATAAATACCAGAATATTTTTAAGACATTGTGGGATTGCACCACATTGTCCTCATTCAACTCCGTCCATACAATTTGGGTGCACAATGGTCTCAAATATACCTCAACATTCTGGGTTGCACAATGTACTCCGAATTATACCTCAGACATTGTAAGGTTAAACAAATGGTCTCAATTATACCTCAGACATGTGAGTTATACAATGGTCTCATTTACTTTCTTAGACATAGTGAGTTGCACATGGCCTCATTTTGTTCTTCAGACATTGCAATGTTAAAGCATGTGTCTCTAAGAATATTATTTTTCTTCATAACTTTATATAATATCGTATTACACGGAGACCGTCATAATTTTGTTTACATTGAATTATGTATGAATCTAAGTATTACAAGTCTTGTATAGGCGGGACTTGTAATATGAGGATTGATATGATAATTGATATGTTAACAAAGCCGTCACAGTCTGTTTACCACGGATTGTGTATAATCTACGTATTGCAAGTCATGTATAGGCGGGACTTGAAATAGTGAGATTGATATGTAATCACTATACTGATTTGTTTATAGAGATCTTTACCTATTTACTCTAACGAGTAACTTAATAATTATCTGAACTCTATGATTGACTCGATGGCATTTTTCTCCCAGCTTCCAAAGACGAGTTTTAAAAACTCGTCCATACCCAGTAGAACACAATGCATCGTCACTGTCAACTACCTTGAAGGATATGAGAGTAAAGCGTTTGCACCGGGAATTATTAAGTAGGATAGATTTAATAATTTTATTTAATTGAAGATTTGTGACGCCCTCTTCAGTTAAATAAATAAATTAAAAATCACCGAACATAAGTTTTATCATTTCTTAACTTACATAAATTTGGCCGCTTCTTATGTAAATAAGAAATATAAATTATGCTGTAGGCTTAATTGGTACCGATATGACACGAGAATGAACCTGAATCGATAATCATCCATAATCTCGTTAAAAGGGACCTATATACACAATCGTGTCTAACTACTCAGAAAAATCTTAAGGCCACACTAGGAGCTACCTTATCTCATTTTTAAATATACTTTTAGCCAATGCAATCCTTGAAATCACGAACTACTGTGGAGCTAACAGACTGAGTGCAATATCCCGTCACCATTTGTTATAGTATTGACGTTATGGTCGCTGCTGTTGGGTCCTGGAGCGGTCCCGACTGATACAACTTTATCCAATAGGTTATGCAACCTCCCCTTAAACGAGATAAACACCTATCGACGAGTAGAGATAGTTGAACATATATCATTTCGGGCCACTAGTGATGGAAGACTTAGGTCGTGATTACATCCCTAGTACTGCCAATAACTGGCAGTTAGCGTGCTTGAGTGAGAGTAGCACTTTTGGGTGACCTGCGGGAAGTCCCAAGCAAGGAACACAAAAGCAAAGCGGTGAGCATGCGGGTAAAACAGACAATATTGTGGTTTGAGTAAGCGGGATGTTCGAGTAAGAGCGATACCAGTGGTGTTAATATCAATCATAAAACTTGTAACGATATTTTTTCTAAAATATCTACCTTGATGGATTATATATACTGTCAACTTAGCCAAACTTATTGGTATCGATGAGAAGTGTCCTGAAACATCTAATTCTCGCTGAAGAAAGTTTATCATCGTCTTGCTTAGAAACGGTTTAATCAGATTTAAACCCTTTTCTCGTCACACAATCGATAAACACATATTTAATCTCGGGAGCGAGATTCCTTTAAGGGTAGGTTACTGTAACATCCGAGAATTTTCGAATTTAGAATGACGATGTCAATCTTTGACTTTTTGGGTCTGGCTTGACTTATAAGAACGATCATCTAAATCACGTTTTCACGACTCGGACTCTAAAGCAATTTGATGTGGAATGACATTCCTGACAACTTTTTAGTTTTGCCCGAGACCTGGAAACGAGCCGAAAAGGGCTAAAACAGCACCGCAAACATTATTCGAACAATATACAACGCGGACACACAAAAACAATTAAATTTGTTTTTAATTATCAGTATTTATTTAATAAAAATATTAAATAAATTAGTCATCATTGTAATTAAAAGCGTTGTTGATAACGCGAAAATTCGAGTTGAAATCTCATGTTTATCCCTCAAGACAAAGTGTAACGTTCACAATGAATAACATATATTTTAATTAAAGTATAAAATATTTTTTTTTATGAAATATTATCAAGCGAATATCAATTTTATAGAAATGATTCAAAACAATGGCGCAAGTTTCGAGATTTGAATCGTCCGTTAGGTCGCTCAAATGAGTCCCGAACCGTTTTTATAAAAACTATACCAAAAATGTTACACTTTAGGTCCCTCAACTATAATAACTTGTCACATTTAAATATATATATATATAAACTTATAACTTTCATTTCATTTCATCTCTTTTACATACACACACTCCCCTTTATAACTCTCTCTCTCTCACAATATCCGGCCACCCGCCGGCGACCACCACCACCGCCGGAAAACTTTTCCGGCGGGATTTTTCCGACCAACCCCAAAAACACTCCCCACCTCCGGATCTACTCGATCCACTATAACACTCGCTCCACGCGCCACCTCTGCCACCCCCACGTCACCACCACAGCCGGCTACCACCACCCCCACCATCACCATAACACCATCTACATCATCATCATAGCACACCACCATCATCATCACCACGAAAGGTACCAAGGAGGTTAATGTTGAATGCATTAAATAGATCTATTGGGTTTGACAACCCTGTCCGGGGTATGAATTCAAAGGTGAGCACCTTGTAATTTTGTATTGAGAAAGGGGTAGTGGCATACTACCTGGTCACTTATTTATCTATAATGATAAATGTGTTAAGGTTCGGTACACGGGCTCATGAAAGTTAGAAATGTGGTGTGGCTTGCCTAGCTAGCAAGTCATACGTGTTTTTGGTGGAACCAAACTGCGTTCTAAGGTTATAAATGTTTTGTGGAACCAACTATATTGTTCTAATTGTTACTTGAAAACTCTATGAATTCACTCAACCATTATGTTGACATTTTTTATGCATGTATCTCAGGTTTAGGTGCATGTGACGACTTGGATGGGACGGAACGCGGATATCAAAGATTGGAACTCGGTGAAATTTTGTACATTCGATAATGTGATTTTTAGAAAACGAGTCATGTTATGACTCATTAGAAATATATTTTTCTAAACTAGTTTGGGACCTTGTAACTCTGATCTTCTTTTTAAATAAATTGAATGTGATTTTGCTTTATAAACATCTCTTTTGAAGTCGTTTACTGTGACTCGTGTGCATGTATTATGAAGTAGCACCCCAAAGTGATATTCCGCTGCGTTGTAAATTTGGGGGTGTTACAGAGTATCGCTCTCACTGAAACATCCCGCTTACTCAGACCACAATATTGTCTGCTTTGCCCGCATGCTTTCGCGAGTCAACGGTTGATCGCGCGTTCGTTAATTGTTTCGAGCATCGTAAAAATTTACGACATGTCTCGCTATTATTCTTATGATCATAAAATATCATTTTATGAGCCGTGTCATCTTTGTTCCTCAACCTTGGTCATAGCTTGCGTTTAATTAACAAGATATTTACAAGATATTTATAAGTAAAATGCCATTACGAACAACTTTCGTGTTTCGCCGGAAGGCTGAAACGGGCTCGAAAGTGCTCGAATCGTTTAATTAATAGATAAGTCAGATTTAATATATTAAAAATAACTTATTTTCTATTAAAGTGTATATTCCGATTTCGATCCAGTTTCTTCGTTATTTGAACTTAAAAGTCCCGTTTTATATCAAAACATCCGTATAATTATAATTTGTTATATTTTGTAAATCAAAATATAATTTATCAACATCTCGATTCCCGAATCTTATGTTTCGATTTTTGATATTTATTATTCGGTATAAAAGGTGTCAATGTCCATTTTTGGTCCAACTCTCGTCTCAGATATATCCAATATCACTTATACATTAATATCAGTCTCGTTTCAATATTTATATCGTATTTTACTTAGACCGCGCAATTTATAATATTTTTCATCACATTATATATATATCGATTAAATGAAACAATTTATATATTTTCGCGTTAATTAAACTCACTTTATTTCTCATCACATGTATATATGACTGCATACATATAAAAATATGTATGATTTCGTGGTAACGATGTACGCATCGTTGATCGTATTTAATACGTGTATTATAATCGAACGACATAATTATAGGTCGTGGTCGAGATCGTTGCAGATTCAGTGTGATTTAATTGGATTAATTGATCGTGGTCTTTAATCAATGTGAGTTCATAACCTCGCTTTTCAATCTTTTGAATGTTTTATAACCCGCGAGGGGGATACATGCTTGTCTACAAAATCTTATATTTGGTTATCTTATAACTATGCGATTGTTTTAAAGGATTTTGTGAGTTCATAGCCCCACTTTTTACAGTTTTACTGATTTATCATTATTTGGGGTGAGAACATGCTTTGTTTATAAATTGGACGCAAGTGATACCAATCTGTAACACCCCCAAAATGGGTCGCAGCGGAATAAGGATCCGGGGCATGTTACTTCAAGATCAACAGCACAAGATATATACAAGAACGACACAAAAGTCGTTTAAACTGATACATTGGATTTAAATAAAAGATATCTTACAAAAGCTTATAGCTTTACTTGTTCTTTGTTTCATATTACAAAAGACAACATATATTTCCCAAAACATGATACACATAAGTCTTTAACTGTACAATCCAATGCATCCTTGGCATCTCGTGCCTAATGACCTCCTGAAAACATTGCTTAAAACGTCCCAAAATTGTGGTAATTCATAGGTTATAGAATTTAAATTATCAGGACCGCAAGACTTTTCACGTATGTTTTACAACATATGCCAGCCCAATCAAAATCACAAAACCAGATTATATGTTGCACAAAGCTCATGACACCGAAGCTACAACCTATATTTGCTATTTAGCAGTTATTTGCCCGTACAAACGTTGTAACCCGCAACCATCCAAGTCGCAAAGGTCAACGTTCGTTCCTAGTGAATAGCTAATCACCCCAAACGGGGAGGTTAATCCCAATAGATCTTTTATAATCATTCGCGCTCACATAATGTAATTCACAACAACATCTATGCATTTAACAGTTCCATGAATAATTGGCTCAAGGAGGGGTTTATCGCAACTTAGGCAACACATTATCAATATACTTACAACACATGCGTCCAATTTAATAAAACAAAGCATGGTCTCACCCCTAATAATAATAAATCAGTAAAACTAAAAAGTGGGGCTATGAACTCACCTTGAGTACAGATAGCTCAATTTATTCTTAGATAAAAAGTCCACAAGATATAAATGCAACCTATTTAAATTAAGGCAGTATAAGTACTGAGTACTATTAATTAACATCACTGCATATAATCTTAATAGTTGTTACAATCGTACTATCGATCGGGCTATCATAACTAAAATCATGACATACACGAGGAGTTAGGACACTTTTAAATCCGTAACTCCAACATCTCATCGATACGCCATCCGAAGGAGGCCTCCATATTAAACACCCTAGTTAATATAGCACTTTGATAACCAACTCCATTATGCTATATAGGCATATCGCACCGACTAATCGATTTTAGTAAAATAATATTTATAATGTGAAATCGTTTATAAATATACTTTTGCGTAAAAATACCTAACTTGGTCGTTTATAAACCCGTTCTCCGCGTTTCCTTACGTCCCCACGTCTTCGACGTAAGACGACGATCAAAATATTACATTTTAAAAGTTTTAAAAATTCCTGTAAGAATAAGTAAAATTAATTACTGTTCATGACGCCAATTGACCCGTTTAGGGTTTAATTAGCGTAAACTTGTATTCGCGATAACTTATACTTTTAACTCCGAATTTTATGAATCCTTTCGAGTACGTTCATGTTATTAGCAGATTTAAATATCTCACAAATTATCCTACTTATGAATTAGTGTATTTTACTGTTTCATAGTTTATAAAATTCTTTATAAACTTTATTATATCGAAAAACAGTCGTAATTTACTCGTTATAAGTTCCGTTCTCAACATTCTTGCTGTACGATCTCGGAATCAAAAGTGTATAACATTTTTAAGGTTTTAAAAGTAAAAGTTTCTGTAATGAATAGTAACTTTTTATAAAAATAGTATATATAAGTTTTTCATCGTCGTAAACTCGTTTTTAACGTATCTTTATTTCCGTTATAGATCTGTTTTTTCAAGTTTCTTATCATTATGGAATCGTCACGAGGCGTATTATTTTTATAAAATATCATTACCTACTGTCTAAGATTCGAATTTAGGCAGCCCATATGTATTCATGTATGTTTCTTTATAAAAACCTTGTTTTTATGTATTATTAACTTAGTAGTTTATTATAAAAACCCTTATAACCATATTTTACATATGTGGTACTTATAATAAAGTCTAATATCATCCCTAGTCCATATAATTTCATTGTAACAAGTTTAATCCTTTTACTTTCATTATTTTCATATGTGAAGTTTAAGAAACATTATAAAACCCTAATTAGCTTTAAACATGTTTATACTTAAACTATAAGTTAACATACTTTTATATTTACTTTTCCATGATATTTATAACATTAGGACATGAGAATAAGTGTATAAATTGATAAACTTAAATAAAAATCCATTTTATACATTTAAAAGTCATTAGTGGTGATTATGGCTATATTTAACATATAATACATAAAATTATAAGAAATAAAAGTATGAAGGATTTAAGAAAACCTTAGTAATGATGTAAGAGATGTGAAATAAGTTCTAAACCCGTGTTTAGATTCAAAAATAAAGCTTCCAAGCTTATAACCCAAGATTAGGTTTTCAAAACCCTAATCTTTCCTTTTTCTTCTTATTACTTGAAAATGATGAACCAATGCTTCCCAACACCTTAGAATACCTTAAGTATGTTGTGTATAGGGTTGTATATACTTAGAAATTCCAAGTCAGGATTTTGTTTTTATGGGGTTTTTGGAGCCGAGAGTTCTTTAAAGAGAGAACAAGGAAATATTTTTGTGATTTTTGGTTAAGTATATAAGAAGTAAGAGTGCATGCATGCATGGCTATTTATAGTATAAATATCTAGTTAACCAAACCCTAGTTACTTTCTAACCCTAGTTAAGTTAGCATGACAAGTTTGATTAAAGGTGTAAGAGTTACTTTATGTAATATCTAGATATTATGTGTAAAAGAAAAGTCTTGGTTCTCATCCTCAAAATTTCGGCAATATGCATGTATATGTGATGTTATATTTGTTATTTTGAGTATTGGGTATAATCGTGGGTATTCGTTTAGGCGTAGTTAGGTTTTAGAACTTCCGGGTATGCCTAAACGTATTTTATTATGAAACGTAAGCATTTTACGTAGCCGATAAAAATAAGATGAACAAAGTTATTAATTATCCTCATAATAATCATATAACACTTGCTTGATGCAAACATTTAATCGTTTAATGCCCGTTTACATTGTATGATCATTTTCAGTTTACGCGATTTAACTTAAAGTTTACGGTTTAAGAGTAAACGCGTAAAACCCTAAAAATAAATTATGAATTTCATAATGTCATACAATGACCTAAAATACGAGGTGTTATATTAACTTTGCCATCTTGTGAACTTGTGATTGTTGGACCGACATGCTCATACCTTACTTGATTTGTTGACTTGAAAAGCTTTACCCCCCCCCCCCCCCCCCCCCAAAAACAAAAAAAACTATTGTAAATGACCTGAAAATACGGAATGTTACACAAAGCCACAACATTATCAATATTGCATATCGTTAATTATCGGTCGCAAGAGATTTTCCGTGCATGCACGGGTATTCGTCTAGTATATATAAATATATGTATAATTCTTTCATCGTGTCTCTGTATCTTTTCTGAAAACTAAACAAAATTTTCTTGTGATTCCTCCATTCAAACAGGTTTGTTATGTTTCTCTTGCATCTTGTTATCTTTTAGTCATGTCGAAATGCAATTTGAGGATCATTCCATGATCTGTTTCAAATGAAGAGTTCCAAACTTTCTTAGATGTTTACGAGATTCCCCTTTGTTACGACTCTACTCTTTAAACCGTCGATCAAACAGTCGCGGATGCTCCGGCCGATTACATTGATCTATATCTTACTTTTTTCACTATTGGCAATTTGCGTTTGCCATTTAGTAAGTTCTACCTTGATGTTCTAGATCACTTTAAGTGTCATTTTTCTTTGATGAACCCGTTTGTGGCCGCCCGCGAGAAACACTCAATTACCTTTTAATAGACGAACATTTTGATATAATATCAAAAACCTTTTTTTTTGTTACTGTGTTGTTAACACTTGCATGAAAAATCACATGTGATTAAAGTCTTAAACACTAATTTAAACGTTTGAATATTTAAACATGTAGTAAAATAATACTCCGTAATACTTAAAATAATTAATGCGTAATTAATAAATGATTAATACACCTCGTTACTTAAAAATACAATCATATATTCACATTGTACAACAATTAAAAGCATATATCTACAAAAACGTACAAGTTTCGTCCTTATAGTATGAAAAATGCAAGCAACGTCCCTGTAGGAAAATCATGGGTCCAATTTCGTCTTTAACTAAACTGACATGACTAAAATACCCTCAAATACAAGTAATTCAGACAAGAAAATATAAGGGTATTTTGGTCATTTTATTTTAGTCAAAGACGAAATCAAACTCAAGGTTTCCTTATAGGCACAAAGATTGCACTTTTCAAACTATAAGGACGAAATACTCAATTTGACCAAACCACAAGGACGACTTTTAGAGTTTACTCTGGAAATCTTTACTTCTATACTACTTATTAGACATGTTTTCTTTCTATTTTTAGAGTGCTTGAATTTTTAACTTACAATCATTTATGCATAGTGTACAAGCCATAAAACATAATTAAAACTTAACAATTAAAACATGATTAATACATAATTAATACTCTTATTATAACACCTCATTACATAAATATTTGAAAATGAAACTAATTAATACGTAATTAATAAATGATTAATACACTTCATTACTTAAAAAGACAATTATATATTCACATTGTACAACAATTAAAAGCATATATCTATAAAAACGTATAAGTTTCGTCTTTATAGTATGAAAAATGCAAGCAACGTCCCTATATGAAAATCCTAGGTCCACTTTCGTCTTTAACTAAAATGAAATGATTAAAATAACCTTAAAATAAGAAATTAATATAAAAGTATTTTATTCTTTTCATTTTAGTCAAAGACGAAATCAAACTTAAGGTTTTCTTATATTAACACATATTGCACTTTTCAAAATTCAAACTATAAGGACGAAATACTCAATTTGACCAAACCACAAGGACGACTTTTACAATTTACTATTTTTAGAATGACTGAATTTTTAACTTACAATCATTTATGCATAATGTGCAAGCCATAAAATATAATTAAAACTTAACAATTAAAACATAATTAATACATAATTAATACTCCTATCATAACACCTCATTACATAAATATTTGAAAATGAAAATAATTAATACGTAATTAATAGATGATTAATACACCTCATTACTTAAAAATACAATCATATATTCATATTGTACAACAATTAAAAGCATATCTCTATCTCTACTACTTTATAAAGCATTTAGCCAATTTCTAAAATTAAAAGTACTTAAAATTTTAAATAAACAAGATTACTATAAAAGGAAGGCTTAAAAATCTGAGAAAATATTGTTCCAACGCATGGTCAAAGTCATTTTTTCAATAGCTTTACATTACATCTTGAAAATTAAATGAATTTAATTCGGTAGATGTGTAAGTTGTAACTGCTCATTGCTTTTAATGGTACATTTAATTATGTATACTTGTAAATTGTAACATCTCATTGCTTGTAACGGTCCATTTAATTTTGTATAATTGTAAGTTGTAACATCTCATTGCTTGTAACGGCCCATTTAAACATCATCGCCATTTAAACATTATTAAAAACATGTAACCGCTTAAAATCATTACTATCAATAATGGTTATTAAAAATGTGTAACCGCATCCATAATATAAATCAACACAAACCATTTCATAGCTCACACACACAAATGTTTTTTGTTACAGCAAAAATAGTCTCTCAATATACCCTCACTTTCACTCCTATACTCTTATTGGTACTTACTGCAGAGATTCTTTATTTTTTCTTTAGAAAAACGCTTAGCCGGATAACATTTGATTGCTGTAAAATATAGTCACAGGGTACCCGCCGCCGCATTGCGCGGGTACCCGGCTAGTTACTTTATAAAACATTTAGCCCATTCTAATTTTAGAAGTTTTAAAATCTTTAAGTAAAAAACATTTCTTGTATGGAAGGATTTCAAAACTTAATCAATATTTGTAAACTCAAAAGTTGTAACCGTCGTATTAATGATCAAATAAATATTTGTAACATATAAAACTTAAAAAAATTATTAATCTATACTCCTTATAAAGGATATTTACCCAAATGTTGAAACTATAAATCATACTACTTATAAAGGAGATTTACCCAAATGTTGAAACTAGAAATCTAGAAAAGTTGAAATCTAGAAAAGTTGAAAATCCTTACTTTAAGAAACATTGGAAAAATTAAAATCATTATAACCTACGAATTAAAAATAGCAAACGAAACTGATATGTACACTCAGTCAAACGAAACTAATTGCCTCATTAATTAATTGATTGACTCATTCTAAGAAAAACATTGAAAAAATTAAAATCATTATAACCTTTATGAATTAATTAATAGCAAACGAAAACTATATGTAATCTCAGTCAAGAAATTGATTGCTCCTCATTATTTTATTGATTGATCTTTTTATAGAAAACATTAGAAAAATTAAAATCATTATAACCTACGAATTAATAATAGCAAACGAAACTGATATGTACACTCAGTCAAACGAAACTGATTGCCTCATTAATTAATTGATTGACTCATTTTAAGAAACAATGGAACAATTAAAATCATTATAACCTACGAATTAATAATAGCAAACGAAACTGATATGTACACTCAGTCAAACGAAACTGATTGCCTCATTAATTAATTAATTGACTCTTTTAAGGAAACAATGAAACAATTAGAAATCATTATAAACCTACAATTAATTATAGCAAACGAAGTCTGATATGTACACTCAGTCAACAAAACTGATTGACCTCATTAATTAATTGATTGTCTCATTGTGGGACAAATATTAATCACTCATAATTTTATTGACTTGGGTTTGGTAATATCCTATAAATTGGATCACAATTGCGCATGGAAAAATATACAGAAAACATAAAATTTTAAAAGCTTGCCATCGGGAATCGCTGCCGGGGAAAACGAGGTTGGTGTCATGAATTTTTCGCAGCTATGCGCGGGTACCGATGGGTAGGCTATCGGGAAAACGAGTTTTGAAAATATAAAAAAGGGTTTAATTTGACCTGTTTTTCGACCAGAACCGGTTGAACCTTGGGTAGAACCGGGTTTCAAAACATTATGTTTGATCTCCAAACCAGAAAAAGAGTTTGATCAAGGAGGAGTCTACACCTCAAATGTCGTGTACCAAGAAGTTTTACACGACGAGTAACGTGTGCTGTTAGATTTTATCATATATGATGTAATGTGTCTCTTTCAATTTAACTGAATGTTTTGTTTTTATACAAGTAAGAATTTCTTGCAATTTACAAGTGTTGCAATTTCATTTATGTTAAGAATTTCTCGCATTCAAGTACAAAGCTTAACATTATCAATATTGCATATCGTTAATTATCGGCCGCAAGAGATTTTTCGTGCATGCACGGGTATTCGTCTAGTATACATTAAAATGTCAGTTATGAAATCTTAAAATAAAAGAACTCATTGTTTATAAAAGAATCAAAAAGTACAACACAAACTAATCCTACTTCACACACAACAGATTCAGTCATCCAAGGTTCTACTGGTCCTTGAACCTCGCCTAGCCCCTCGCCGAAAGATTTAATTATACGGGACCTCGTCGCCGCAAACATGGCAGTTACTGGTCTATTTTAACTTATGTTTCAAAGATGCTACTTATGTGCTCATTTCTTTCTCGTTTGGATCTTATGTTTATTTAAGATATGAAATACTTTGCATTGTTATTGCTTAAAGTTATTTTAATTTAAATTATCATTCATTTGTACAGTTGTTGTTAGAAAAACGTTTAACCAAATAACATTTGCTCGTCGCAAAATATAGTCACATAGTAGCGGGTACCCGTGATTATATTTTAGAAGTCTTAATTTTTTAAGGGACCAAAATATTTCTTGTTTAAAAAAGATATGAAGCCATTAGTCAATTTTCACCATACAACATTTGATTTTTTAAATTTCACACAGATTTTAGTATAGTTTTTAACTAGCATTGTTTATATGTGTGGTGCTCTATTTTATAAGAGTTTGTAACTCCTTGTCAAAAGGAAATTTTTATGAGCATTATTCGGCCAATTATTCGCATATCCACTCCTCCAGGAATTGCATAGTGGTTAATATAATTGAATCAAAGTTTGCTCGTATAATATTTTTGTTATCGAGTACCCGCCGCCGCATTTGCGTGGGTACCGTTGAGTTTCTACAAAGAGCGTACATAGGATGTTTCCCTAAATGATGGTGATATAGTTTGAAAAAACCGGACCGGGTCAACTGGTTCAACTGGAATCGGATTGGCACCAGCGTTCGTCCTAAGGTAATAGTTCAAAAGGTACCTTGCCATTACAACGCGTAGATACCCTGCTAGTAATATATAAATGGAAATATGATGTCAAAAAATAAATGATTAACAAAAATGTCCTTTGTTAAATAAAATATTGTTTATGTCAAAAATGATATAAAAATATAAATATGATGTCAGAAAATAAGTGTTTGACATATATACCCCTCGTACTATGCAAAATTACGAGAATGATTGCTTGTTTTAGATGTACGCGATTTAATAAGTGTTTGACATATATACCCCTCATCTAAATAATATAAAAATGGATATATGATGTCAAAAAATAAGTGTTTGACATATATATCCCTCGTTCAATACAATATTACGAGAATTAGTGTTTTGTTGCTTTAGATGTACGCGATTTAATCGAGATTTTAAAGAAAGCATAAAACATCGTTTTCATCGAAATAATATATAGATGGAAATATGATGTCAGAAAATAAGTGTTTGACATATATGTCCCTCGTTTAATACAATATTACGAGAATGAGTGTTTGCTGCTTTAGATGTACGCGACTTAATCGAGATTTTTATAAAAAACATAATAACATCCATTTTCATCAAATCAAAATGATATATAAATGGAAATATGATGTCAAAAAATAGTGTTTGACATATATATACCCTTTGTTAAAGACAAAATTACGAGAATGAACGTTTGCTGCTTTAGATGTACGCGGTTTAATCGAGATTTTAAAGAAAACGTAGAACATCATTTTCATCAAAATGGTATATAAATGGAAATATGATGTACGATAGATAGTGTTTGCATGTATGGTATGTTTGGCGACAATAGCTTTGTAGTAGGAGCAATAGTAGGACGCATGTTAGCAGAAAGTAGTAAGCAGCTGT
Source organism: Tanacetum coccineum (assembly GCA_026074375.1). Lineage (NCBI taxonomy): Eukaryota > Viridiplantae > Streptophyta > Magnoliopsida > Asterales > Asteraceae > Tanacetum > Tanacetum coccineum. Next base: position 10,316 of record BQNB010042189.1, on the reverse strand, counting down.
AGCTGTTTGTTTAAAAGAAAGATGTTTGGTACGTAGTTGTAAGCGGGTTCACACCCCAGGCGGGCGGCACTGGACGGAATAGTGTCTGAGGCATGACGTCATCATTTTTCAAACACAAGGCCATGAGGAGAACGACACTTAATTGGACGTTTTTGAAAATCATAACTCATTGCATTATTTAAAAATAGATAAGTTTTACAAGATTCAAAAGAAATTAAACATTTGCGGAACGTAAGTAAAATGTAGCGGAAGCATAATTAAGTTTTAAAAAGTCAACGTGTATTGAATGATTATAAAAGTCTGAAAGATGAGTCATATTGCAGGTAGACTCCACATAGCACATCAAGAAGTCCAAAGCTAATACACTGAGAAAAAACATGCCTAAAAAACGGTTTCAACATAATGTTGTAGTAATTCATCGGTTTAAGTAAAATAAATTATGAGGGATAAAAAACGTTTTAGTGAATACAGCTTCACTCATAAGTATTATGAATAGTTGTTTTGTAATTGAAAATGTTCAACAAAGTAGTGTAGACCACTAGATTTCAAAGCGTATGTGACGGCTTTAGTAGGTTTACGAATTCACCATACAAAGCAATGTGATACGTTTTAATATACAACTTTCACATGAAAGTATTTATTGTTGCACTAAGCTCATGACTCCGATGCAATAACAACAGGGCTATCTATATCATGCACATAGTATTCCCGCCTTAATGGTGCCCAATCCAAGACCACCAACAAAGCACATCGACATGACATAATCCGGTTGTTCTTCGTTAAGTGGAACTCAAAAGCAGATAGGATAATTTGTCCCAATGATCTATTTATTCATACGCGTCACTTAACCATATCCAATTGGCAATGGGTGACTAAGGTTCATGACTTAGTTCGGGGCAATAATAGTGGTTTTTGTAGCATATCTTTAGCAAACGCCATTAAACAGGAAACGATACTGAAAATACTTGGGCCAATGTAAAAGTGGGGGGCAACCAACTTTTTCATAAAAGCTTAAAGTACGTAAATCCATAAGGTTTTAATGGAAACAGTTAGACATGGGCCGTTGTTAAATTTATCAGTATAATTCAATTTTTCGACACTTCTTAATAATGCATTAAATTTTTGGACAGGTTTGTCCAGGTATTTAATACCAATAAATAAGTACCTTAGTAATATATCATTACAAGTTATATAATTTATTAAAGGGTTTATAAAGTAGTCTCTTAATAGGAAAAACCATTCAAATGAGAAAGGGTTTATGCGCCGTGGGTAATGGTCTGTATAAGGGTTTCAAAGTTTAGAGGCTGGAGTTGGGTTTATGATATATGTAAGGTTCGTGACGATTAATATCAGGACGAGGCTAATGATGTAAGTATTCTCAAGAGCTTACTTAGGTGAGTACAAGGATGAAATCATGGCTCACACACATAAGCAGGTCGATGCGGAATTAAGTATAACCAAACGGCTATAACGAAACTTAATAAATAGAGCACCGTTAGTTTTAGAACGAAAAATAATAATAATAACGGAACGTTGCACACAACGTTTAATAAGGAAATAGACAACCATATATGTTTGTGCCTTAGTTTAATCAACAAAAATGTGTCTTTACGAACCCGTTAAGTTTTTGAAGATGTTACGACGTTCTTACGAAAAGTTACTATTTATAGAAAGTTTCCATTTTAGGAAAGTTTTTAATTTATGGACGTTAACAGTATCCCCTAATTTAATCGTTTCCATATCCCCTAATTTCTGGACGTTAACAGTATCCCCTAATTTAAGTTTTTGAAGATATCGAGTCTTGAAAAAGGGCAGTTGGAATGAAGGAAAAATGGTTAAATGTTAGTTATGAGTTTTGCTTGGAAACTGACAATTGAATTGGCTGTTATGATTTGTTTCAAAGGTTTTTAATAGCAAATTAATGAGTCATTAACTGACAATTGAATTGGTTGTTATGATTTGTTTTTAAGGTTTATAACTGCAAATTAATGAGTCATTAACTGACAATTGAATTGGTTGTTATGATTTGTTTCAAAGGTTTATAACTGCAAATTAATGAGATTGACAATTGAATTGGCTGTTATGATTTGTTTCAAAGGTTTATAACATCAAATTAAATAGTCATTAACCAATATTGATTACCATATTACACCATATGTTACAATATGAATGTGTATAAATTGAAGGCAATCTCAACCATTCCAAACACACCAAAAACACAACTTACTTTCCTCTCTCAGTATACTCACAAGAATTCTAGTAGAATTTCGGGCAATTTGTCAATTCCGGCAGTACTCCTGCTCTGGTCGTTGTACCCTGGGAAACAACAGTGATTATTGTACACGGAATTGTTTTAAGGGAATCGTGTTAAACACGAGACTCGGTCTTCTTTGTTGATTATTTCAGGTTGGACTTTGTTCAGGTTCTTCATATCTACATAATTAAGCATCTTTGTCTTCTAAATATAGTTCACGGGAATTGAATGATTAAATGGTTAAAAAACCCTCAATACGTCGTATAATGGAAACTTTCTATAAATAGTTCACCCTATACGACCTGCCCTCAAGGAGGCAAACAACCAATCTAGAAAAACATTTGTAGTGAGGGTCTATTATTATTAAAGTTTCAAAATGAGTTATAATAACTAACCTATGTGAAACATTTATTCTTTGTCTTTGAGTTTCTTGATTTTCATTTTAATGATTAAGTATGATGGTTGTTAAATCTTGAATTAATCCAAAACTTCAGTTTGCAACTACTTGGGTTTTTACTATAAGGCCCTAAATCCGATATACTATATCTTAAGAAGCAAAAGGCTGCATCAAATGATTTCTTTTTCATATCTCATAAATCCATATCATATAACACACTAGGGTAGGCGTTAACATTTTCAAAAAAAACTAGCAATTAAAACTTCTACATAAAATTAATTTCGACTTATGTCGAATACATGTTTCCTGTTTATTAATAAGTCTAACGTAAGGATAACGTAATTGTACCAAAATTCATAATGAGTGGGTAAAACCTGGCCATTTTGACCCATTCATTCCTGCATCATTTCATGACTCTCCCCCTATGCTTATTGGCTCACTTATTGTGAAACTTATAGTAGATAATTAGTAGGTGAGATACAGTTGAGACCCCTACTAGGAATGCATACAGAATGTTCAAAACCTTTACGCAAGGTAATCATTATACAATGTCGTGCCCTTGCCATAAAGCATTACATAAGAGTAAACTACCAAAACCAAATCATGGAAGGTTTCAGAGACATATAACCATAAAACAAATTTGTCAGTTCCCGGATAGGTTCCGCAAGGATGGTTAAAACTATTTCTTATTAGTCTCAATAGGTCTCCTAATTTTTTTTTTGTAGTTGTACACCGACCTCTTAGCCTTGTCGTCGCGTCCTCCGTCATCGCGCCCTCCCCTGCCGCGCACTCTCTTTTCGTGCACTTCTTCCATCTCTTTTGATTCCTGTACTTCCTCTTTCGTTTTCTCAGGTACTTCTTTCATCAGTGAAAACCACATTTTAGCATTCTTATTTTCGTCTATCTTACTTTCCCAGTTATCAGTAAAAAATTTGCTAGCCTCTCGTTCTATACCACTCAATTTTTTAGCAAAAATCTCATCACTTGCATCCTTCAAAAATGAGATCTGATCATACCAATTCCAAAATAGGAGATGATTGCACACTGTCGAGAAAGTAATCCTGCACAGCATTAACAAACTCATAGTGGAATCCTAACACATTATCATACTCATATTTGTATTAAAAACGTTACAATTTCAAAAAGGACATACATATATTCTTTATCCATAAGTTTCCGTACAAGATCTCGAGCTATAACCATCCCTGGCTCTTTCATCTCATCCTTATATTTATTTTTACCATATGGTTGATATGTATAACCAATAGGAGATTCTGTGCTTGCACACTTGTACGAACCCCTCGTCATAAAAGCTAAAATCAGCTCGGCGAATGTTTGCCTTTCTAACATATAATCTGACGAAGTATCTGTTACAATGAATGGACAAAATGTTAAGAAAATACGTCAGAAATATTTAAGCAATCAAATATTTTACTCTCACTTTGGAAATCCGATGGCTTGCAAGATCTACTCTGACCTAACCCGCATAACTTTATTTTATAATCACCATATGGAGTAGTTATCAACAGCACATGTTCAGGTCTGATGTTGCAATGCAATACATTGCTTGCATGAAGAACCAATATTGCTTGAGCAACATGCCTCAATACCTCTGGTTGATCGGGGAGTTGACCACGATTGTCTATAATAAAAGCAGCCAAAGTTCTATCTCCCTCCTCCCTTCCCATAGTTTCATCTCCCTCCTCCCCTCCTATAGTGTCATCTCCCTCCTCCCATCCCAAAGTTTCATCTCCCTCCTTCCCTCGAAACATTTCAAAAGCCAGATATACATATTGGTCATCACTCTCGTCCAAGAGAAGCTTAGCTACATGATCAGAATTACATATTTTTTTGTATACGCTTATGGCTTTGAGAGACATGTCCATTTTGGGAATCCTTTTAACAAATACTTCACCATCGTTAAGAAAACCTTTAAGGTACGATATCTTCCCTTTACTCTTGATAATTTTTTTCTCAGGGTATTCGAGACGGATTCTCCTAGTTAGGTTAAATGTACTAGAGAGAATACATTCTCCGGGTACACCAACCAAGCTATACTTACGAAAGATTTTAAAGAGTTTTTCTGGCGTACGAGCATACATTACCATACACTTGGAATTTTTTTGAGAACAGGGAACTACTTCAAACTTCGAATACCTGAGAGACCAACAATCTCTAATACGAATATCAAAATTAGTTCTCGTAATCTGTAACATGTCTCGATCTAAATCTTCACCCCTCTTCTCAGTTGAGTCGTTTAAATAAAATACTTCTTTATGGTCTTCAATGTGTGGATCTTCCTTACATAAACACCGGATATGATTGTGCATCTCATCAATGGTTTTGCCCGGTATAACCTGTAAATTGGTAGTATAACCTGTTAAATTGGTTGTTTGCCTCCTTGAAGGGTCAGGCTCGTACTAGGGTGGAAAATCAACCAATCCGGGAATATAGGATAAGCTGTTAGTATTGTTTTATTAAAAGTTTGGTTTTAGTTTTACCACCATATAACTCGTATATTGCTAGGATATCTATATAAGTTTGTGATCGAGATTTCCAATTTACAGGTTTTACCGGGCAAAAACCCTTGATGCAGTTGCGCAATCATATCCGGTGTTTATGTACAGGAGAATCCAACATTGAAGACCAATATAAAAGAAGTATTTTATAAAGACTCAAACTGAAGGAAGAGGGGTGGAAGATTTAGATCTAGGACAATGTTACAGATTACGAGAGACTTAATTTTGCTATTTTTCGTTATTTAGAGGAATCGTTTGGTTTCTGCTCGGTATTCCATTCAGAAGGTTTTGACAGTAGTTCCCTGTTCTCGCAAAAAAATTCCAAGTGTATGGTTAATCGTATGCTTGTACGCCAGAAAACTAATACTCCTTGTAAAATAGTTTTTGTCTTTTCCGTCATGTCTAGCTTGGTGGGTTGTACCGTGGAGAATGCTATTTCTCGTCTGAAGTACAATTCTGATACCTAGAACTGAGGGAGCAAATTGCTGTTACTCTTGATGAATACTCCGTGAGAAAAAAATTATCAAGTGTAAAGGTGTTAGATATCGATTACGCTTATATGAGTGATTTTTGTCTTAACTGATGGTGAAAGAGGAGTTGATTATTTAAAGGTATTTCCAAATATGTGGCTGTCTGATCTACTTGAATCTGTCTTCTCTCAATACGCTAGTATAGAGTATAACAAAAAGAGTACTTGTAAATTCTCGCATCATGTTAGCTAAGCTTCTCTTGGACGAGAGTGATATTTGAACAAGATGATAGATGCTGCTCTTTTAGTAATGTTATCGGGGGAGAGGGATGGGAAGTATGAAAACATTAGGATTTTGGGAGGACGGGGCGATGAATCCGAATATAGGGGTGGGGATATATTGATAAAGATGAGGTGTGGAAACTAGTTTGGGGAAGAGAGGAAGTGGGGAGGAGTGGAACGTTGGTTGGCTGCTTTTATTGGAGACAATCGTGGTCAACTCCCCGATCAACCAGAGGTATTGAGGCATGTTGCTCGAGCAATATTGGTTCTTCATGCAAGCAATGTATTGCATTGCAACATCAGACCTGAACATGTGCTGTTGAGAACTACTCCATATGGTGATTATACAATAAAGTTATGCGGGTTGGGTCAGAGTAGATCTTGCAAGCCGTCGAATTTCCAAAGTGAGATAAACTAAAATATTTGATTGCTTAAATATTTCTGACGTATTTTCTTAACATTTTGTCCATTCATTGTAACAGATACTTCGTCAGATTATATGTTAGAAAGGCAAACATTCACCGAGCTAATTTTAGCTTTTATGACGAGGGGTTCGCACAAGTGTGCAAGCACAGAATCTCCTATTGGTTATACATATCAACCATATGGTAAAAATAAATATGAGGATGAGATGAAAGAGCCAGGGATGGTTATAGCTCGAGATCTTGTACGAAAACTTATGGATAAAGAATATATGTATGTCCTTTTTGAAATTGTAACGTTTTTAATACAAATATGAGTATGATAATGTGTTAGGATTCCACTATGAGTTTGTTAATGCTGTGCAGGATTACTTTCTCGACGGTGTGCAATCATCTCCTATTTTGGAATTGGTATGATCAGATCTCATTTTTGAAGGATGCAAGTGATGAGATTTTTGCTAAAAAATTGAGTGGTATAGAACGAGAGGCTAGCAAATTTTTTACTGATAACTGGGAAAGTAAGATAGACGAAAATAAGAATGCTAAAATGTGGTTTTCACTGATGAAAGAAGTACCTGAGAAAACGAAAGAGGAAGTACAGGAATCAAAAGAGATGGAAGAAGTGCACGAAAAGAGAGTGCGCGGCAGGGGAGGGCGCGATGACGGAGGACGCGACGACAAGGCTAAGAGGTCGGTGTACAACTACAAAAAAAAATTAGGAGACCTATTGAGACTAATAAGAAATAGTTTTAACCATCCTTGCGGAACCTATCCGGGAACTGACAAATTTGTTTTATGGTTATATGTCTCTGAAACCTTGCCTGATTTGGTTTTGGTAGTTTACTCTTATGTAATGCTTTATGGCAAGGGCACGACATTGTATAATGATTACCTTGCGTAA
>BQNB010042188.1:0-46282 GCA_026074375.1 Tanacetum coccineum | reverse complement strand
GCTAGTGTCACCTTTTCCATTAGGATGTAATTTATTTCCGAACCTTGTAATGCGTGGCTAACGAAGTAGATGGGCACTTGTTTCCTGTCCCTTTCCGTCATTAGGACTGGACTGATGGCTTCCTTTGCAGCCACTAGGTAGATGATTAATTCCTCTTTCTCTTTTGGTGCGGTTAACATAGGCAACTCCGCTATCAAAATTTTCATTTGTTTGAATACCGTTTCTGCCTCCGCGGTCCATTGGAAGTCGCTTTTCTTTGTGCATTTCTTTAGAGTTTTGAAGAATGGCAATGATTTTTCTGTTGATTTAGACAGGAATCTGTTGAGGCTTGCTAGCTTCCCATTTAGTCTTTGCACATCCTTCAAACACTTTGGAGATGGCAGACCGAGGACGGCTTCTACCTTATCCGGACATACCTGTAATCCGTCAGCATTCACTTTGTATCCCAAAAACGTGCCTTCTCTCACCCCGAAGGTGCATTTTTTTAGGATTTAACTTCATGTTTATCTCTCTGAGGGTTTTGAATGTTTCCTCAATGTTTCTGATTACTTCTTGTTCTGTGCGGATTTTGATGACTAGGTTGTCTACATATACTTCCAAGTTTTGGCCGATTTGTTTTGGAAGGCTTTATCCACCAAACGTTGATAAGTTGCTCCAACGTTTTTTAATCCGAATGGCATTTTTGTGTAACAAAATATTCCTTGGCTTGTGATGAATGTTGTCTTTTCCTCATCTTCTTTTGCCATTTTTATTTGATGGTATCCTTTGTATGCGTCCAGGAAACATTTAAAAGGATATCCGCAGAGGGACTCTACCTTCCAGTCTATTTCTGGTAGCGGATAGCCATCTTTAGGGCATGCTTTGTTCAAGTCTTTAAAATCTACACACATTCTCCAGCTGTCGTCATGCTTTTTTTACCATCACCGGATTTGATAGCCAACTGTGATAATGGACTTTTTTCATGATACCAGCGTTTACTAGTTTTTCCACCTCTTCATGGATTGCCTTATTCCTCTCAGGCGCTTACCCCCTTTTCTTTTGTCTAATGGGTAGACATCCTACACGAATATTTAGCCTGTGCTCTGCTATGTGACGCGAAACTCCGGTCATATCTGCTGGCTTCCAGGCAAATACATCAAGGTTGTGCCTTAGCAGACCGCACAACTCCATTCGCCCTTCTTCTGTTAAGGTAGAGCCTATTGCTATAGTTTGTTCCTGATACTATAGGTGGATTGCTACCTTAATCTTTTCTTCTGTGACTTGGTTGATTACAGGTCGATTATGGGCTACAACGACCATTATGCTCTCTAATGAAAAACATGTGTGCTTCGAAATGGACCGTGAGCTATAGATGGAACTGCCTGGATTCTCCTTACTCCTGGCCTTCATATGATTATGTTGTATGGGGATGGTGACCTTACTACTATGAAATTCATCCATGCGAAAGTTGAGTGTTCCTTATCACCTATCTTCATAAACAGCGATATTTGCCCTAGCGGTCATATTATTTCTCCACTAAACCAAACCAGTGGTGTGGTTGCGAGGACCATCTAGCTTCTGACCTTTGCGCGAAATCTATTGAAGCAGTGTTTATACAGGATTTCTGAAGAGGAGCCTCCATCCACATACATGCGGTGAACGAAATGTCCTCCTATCTCAGCCTCAATAATCATGGGACCCTTTGTCCAATCCTCCCCCCCTAAGGGTGGAAAAGAGATTACTGACTCTGGAGAGAAAGTTTTGGTAATCCTTTGTTTGGCTACCCTTTGCCATGCTTGTACCATCAGTATTGCCAGCGGCTTGTCCTTTCTTGAGGTTTCCCCCTTTTTGCTGCCTTTGCCTGGTCTTTCCCATTGCTTTGCTTTAGTTCTTTGATTAAATGTGACAGCTTTCCTGCTTTAAGCATTTCCTTAATTTGCCTTTTTAGGTGCATGCACTCGTCGGTGGTGTGGCCTACTTCCCCATGGAACTCATAGAATTTGCTAGCGTTCCTTTTTTCTATCGGGGTTGTCATTGGCGGAGGAGGCTTGAACTTTCCTTTGTCTAAAGCCAAAATTTCTTTTGGTGTTTTTGTGAGGGGAGTGAACCTGTCCTGCTTTCGTTCTGGCTTCTGCTGGGTTCGGAAAGCTCCCTTATTGAAGTTTTGCTTCTGTCTAACTTCTTGTTGTTTCCACGATGGAAATGACTTCTTTCGTTCACGGATTGAGGCCGCCACCTCAACTCTGAGGAATGTTGTGGTCACCCTCATCATTTCATCTACTAACTTGGGAATTTTATCATGTAAACGTTTGATTAATTCGGGGTTGGTAATTCCGTGCATAAAATCCAAAGATTTTCATGCATTCTGGGGCTCCTTTTACATCCTTGCATTCGAGCTTGTACCTCCGCACAAACTATTTCGTGGATTTCCCATCTCTCTGCTTGATGTTGTATTTCAACCGGATCTTTATTGCATTTTTTTCTGCTGGAGGTAATTTTCACGAATGCTTTCTTAAATCATCATAACTATCAATGGATTCCTGTGGAAGATCATCAAACCAATCCTGCCGTTTCCGTGATTGTGGAATTGAACATATGATACCTATGTAGGCATTGCCAGCATTCGCGTCTTAGCAGCTGCCTGGAAGATTTTTAATAGTGAAATTTCTGGGATCTTCACTTCCCTCGTAATGTCTTGAAGTGAACTGGCATTCATGTTTTTTGGAAAGTCAAAGTAACGGATCTGAAGAGTGAAGGGATTTGTTTCTTTACATACCCATGGTTGGGACAGATCGTCCTCAATACTCGACTTTTGCCTCTTTGGCTTTGACTTCCAATGCACTCCTGCATTAGCTTCACTTTATAACAGCGGTTCCATCCTTCGTGAGGATGCCCTTTTGTTATAATGTATTTTCTGAAACAAACTCCTGTTTCCCTTTCTCCTGAACGAGAACCTTGTAATAGCTTCGTGTATTTACGGCTACTGTAGTATAGAACCGACGCCATGAATCGTTCGAATAAAGACATACTCTTCCCCTGTCTCTGAGCCAGTGGAAGACACCCTTTCTTCACCTTTTAACTCACCGTTTTTCTTTCCAACTTTTTTCCTTGTGACGTCACATGGCCGCGCCTGCTCAGGACTTCAGACATGCTACCTACGTCTAAGATCTGAGCCCTTTTCTTGAGGTCCCACCTTCTACTCGGTGTTCCAGACTCGGAGTGTTTGAGAGGAATCCAAGAAGTTAAGACGAGCTTTTATCGCCTACTTTTCTTGCTGCATCCTGTCCTCTTGGTGCACTTTTTAGGCTATGATTGTAAAAGCTATTAGTAGTTTATGTCGTAGTTCTCCCCAGGGCTCATCAGAGGAGCGCCCCCCAATCCTGCAGAACTTGCCCCTTCCCTAGAGTATTCCTCACGGAAGACGTGGGTTGGAACTAAAGTGAAATTGCTCGTTATGCTCAATGATGATATTTTAGGAAACGTGGTTGTATACGTGGTCAACGATGACGCCAAACAATCGTTAGAACAAAATGTGTGGTGGGGTACGAAATGGATTGGGAACGCTTACTGGGCCAGGTCAGTAAGCTGTTGATGGATCGGATCTTGTACTAGAGCAAGTAAATGTGGTGTTTTCCTGCATAAAAGTTAGAGAACCGTTAGTCTTATCGTGAAGATGGACCTCACGATTGAACTCCGGCGTAAGAGTAAGTATTCATGTTGTCAGAGAATATATGTGTTAAAAGGTGTCAGAATTTATGTACCTTATGTTGTGTCAGAGGGATCTTATTTATAGGCGAGCCTAGTACTAGTTTTTCCTAGTATTTCGCTTGTAATCGTAGTGTCCAAAGTGATACCCTTATCAGGAAAGGATCTGCTTGTAATCGTGGTTGCAGACACAGATCACCTTCCGCATATGTGTTGGTGCGTCTTAAAACATCCGGGCCGCAACCAGCTTGTCTCTGGACTTAGTGGCAGCTCATATGTTTTGCTGTGTTGGGCATGGGTCCAAATGTGAATAGTACAAATTAAGCCCAATAAGCCTGCTATTCATGCTATACGTCATCAATGAACATTTAAATATCATTGGATGTTAAGTCGTTTCTTTTATCATTTGACTTTCATCAAACGCTAGGTAAGTAACAAAAATTATTTAGATCCAAAAACATTTTAAATTAAGATACCATAAGGAAAAAGTATGATAATAGGCATATTCTTCATTTTGGATGGGGAAGGAGCATACATCTTCATCATTTAACTGAGTGAATCATACTACCATTCATGATCTCTGGTGAGATAACAGTGAGTGCGACTCATAAGCAGAAACATGAGCTCTTCTTCCTTCCTATATGATGTGCTTAAGTTTTTAACCTTTTCATAATAGCTAAATGGATAAAACCTTATATTTTTTTTTGTTTAATAGCAAAGCTCAAGAATGATAGAATCAGTAAAAAACAGATTCGAATATATGAATGATTAATGACCTATTTACCCACCCACACAAAGAACAAGTCAAACCATTCAAATTCATACAACAACTTACCGATATTAATGTCACAATCAATATCATTGAATTTTAGTGTTCGTGTACTCTTTATGAAGCTCCGCAAATTAGACCAATATATTAATAACAATCAAAACTGTCATTTAACATATAAAATGTGACTTCCGGATTAGACAGTGTCTGCTTTATGGGCTGGTCCGTGATTACAATGATTGTGTGTGCCTGGAAATACCTTTTCAGCCGCTTGCTAGCACTTACTATGGCAAGTATCAGCTTTTTCATCTAAGTGTAATTGATTTCCAGACCCTGTAATGCACGACTGGTGAAATAGATGGGCATTTGATTCTCGTCCCTTTCTGTCATTAGGACTGCACAGATGGCTTCTTTTGCAGCTGCCAGGTAAATGATTAATTCTTCTTTCTCTTTTGGTGCAGTTAACATAGGCAATTCTGCTATTGATTTTTTCATTTGTTTGAATGTCTTTTCTGCTTCCGCAATCCACAAGAAATCGCTCTTCTTTGTGCATTTCTTTATAGTTTTGAAGAATGACAATGATTTTTCGGCCTATTTAAATAGGAATCTGTTGAGGCTTGCTAGCTTCCCATTTAGCTTTTGCACGTCCTTCAAACATTTTGGAGACGACAAACTGAGGACCGCTTCCACCTTATCCGGACATACTTTTAATCTGTCAGCATTTACTTTGTACCCCAGGAACGTGTCTTCTCTCATCCCAAAGGTACTTTTTTGGGATTTAACTTCATGTTTATCTCTTTGAGGGTCTTTAAATGTTTCTTCAATGTCTTTGATTACTTCTTGCTCCGTGTAACTTTTAATGACTAAGTCATCCACATATACTTTTAGGTTCTGGCCGATTTGTTTTTGGAAGGCTTTATCTACCAGACGTTGATAAGTTACTCCAACGTTTTTTAATTCGAACGGAATTTTTGAGTAAAAGAATATTCCTTGACTTGTGATGAATGCTGTCTTTTCCTCATCCTCTTTTGCTATTTTTATTTGATGGTATCCTTTGTATGCATCAAGGAAGCATTTAAAAGGGTACCCGCAGAGGGATTCTACCTTCCAGCCTATTTCTGGTAGCAGATAACCATCTTTAAGGCATGCTTTGTTCAAGTCTTTGAAATCCACACACATTCTCTAGCTGTCGTCATGTTTTTCACCATTACTGGGTTGGACAGCCAACTGTGATAATGGACTTTTTTCATGATGTCGGCGTCCACCAGCTTTTCCACCTCTTCGTAGATTGCTTTATTTCTCTCAAGTGCTTGCCCCCTTTTCTTTTGTCTAACGGGCAGACATCCTTCACGGATATTTAACCTGTGCTCTGCTATGTGACGCGGGACCCCAGCCATATCCGTTGGCTTCCAGGCGAATATATCAAGGTTGCGTCTTAGCAGACCGCACAGCTCCTTCCGCCCTTCTTCTGTTAAGGTAGAGCCTATTGCTATAATTTGTTTCGAATACTTTAGGTGGATTGCTACCTGGATTTTTATTTTGTAACTTGGTTTATTACGGGCTGTGGTACTCCTGGTCCCGAAACCATTATGCATTCTAATGAAATAATCCTACTGCTCCGTAATGTGACCGTTCCGCCTGCCACTGGGAATTTTAGCATTCCATGAGCTGTAGACGGCACTACTTGTATTCTCCTTACTCCTAGCCTTCTTATTATTCTGTTGTATAGAGATGGTGACCTTACAACCATGAAATTCATCCATGCGGACGTTGAATGTTCCTCATCACCTTTCTTTACAAAGAGTGATATTTGTCCTAGCAGCCATATTATTTCTCCACTAAATCTGACCAACGGCGTGGTTGCGGGAACCATCTGGCTTCTGACCTCTGGGTGGAACCTTTTGAAGCAGTGTTCATACAAGACTTCTGAAGAGGAGCCTCCGTCCACATACATGCGGTGAACAAAATGTCCTCCCATTTCAGCCTCAATAATCATGGGACCTTCCGTCCCATCCTCCTCCCTTAAGGGAGGAAAAGAGATTACTGATTTCAGAGAGAAAGTTTGAGTAAACTTTTGTTTGGCTGTCCTTTGCCATGGTTGTACCATTAGTATTGCCAGCGGTTTTTCCTTTCCTGAGTTTTCCCTTTTTTTTGCTGCCTTCGCCTGGTCTTTTCCACTGCTTTGCTTTAATTCTTTGATTAAATGTAACAGCTTTCCTGCTTTAAGAATTTCCTCAATTTGCCTCTTTAGGTGCATGCATTCGTCAGTGGTATGTCCTACTTCCCCATGAAACTCGCAGAATTTATTAACGTTTCTTTTTTATACCGAGGTTGTCATTGGCGGAGGAGGCTTGAACTTTCCTTTGTCCAGAGCCAGAATTTCTTTTGGTATTTTTGTGAGGAGGGTGAATCTGCCCTGCTTTCACTCCGGCCTTTGTTGGTTCTGAAAACCTCCCTTCTTAAAGTTTTGCTTCTGTCCGGCTTCTTGCTGTTTCCATGGCGGAAATGATTTCTTCCATTTACAACCAGAGGCCGCCACCTCTCCTCTGAGGAATGTTGTAGTTACCCTCATCATTTTGTCTACTGACTTTGGGATTTTATCATGTAGTCGTTTGATTAACTCAGGGTTGGTAATTCCGTGCATAAATCATGAGATTTTCATGCATTTCGGGGCTCCATTCACGTCCCTGCATTCGAGTTTGAACCTCTGCACGAATTCTTCCATGGACTCCCCATCTTAAGGCTTGATGTTGTGGATTTCGACTGGATCTTTGATGCATTTTCTACTGGAGGTAGTTCTCTATGAATGCTTTCTTCAAGTCATCGTAACTATCAATGGATTCCCGAGGAAGGTCATAAAACCACACTCTGACGTTTCCAGTAAATGTGGAATTGAACATATGACACCATGTTGGCATTGCCCAGCGTTCCGTTTTAGCAGCTGCCTGGAAGATTTTTAGGTGATCTTCTGGATCTTCACTTCCGTCGTATGTCTTGATGTGACTAGGCATTCGTGTTTTTAGGACGTCAAAGTATCGAATCCGCGGAGTGAAGGGATCTGTTTCTTCACATACCCATGGTTAGGATAAATCGTCATCGTGTCTACGAGCGCGGATCCCATTTCGTGGATGCCATCTGTCCCATGGGTGGCATGCGGAAGTTGCATGTGGCCTGTTCGCGTGCGCTTTGCTATATCCGGGCCGTGACAGTGTGGTTTTGGGCTTATTTCCGGCCAGTCATGTTTATCATTCATTTGATTGGGCCGGGGCCCAAATGTAAATGTGTAACCCAGGTCTAAAAGCTTGGTATGCTTATTATACGTCATCAGCTTCCATTTTTTGTGATGGTAGGTTAAGAAAACATGTGCTTTGGTATGCCTTATTTTCACATGAAATCATTCTTCTTGACTATTGATGGGTTTGCTTGAGTTACTTGGCATATGGCAGTTCGGTATGCAAACATCAGTGGGGCATTGTGGCAGCTAACACTAATTGATATGGGGTTGATTATGATTGCATACCGGATCTTATTGTTGGGTTTACAAGTCTTTATCTTCTATAGATCTTCACCTTTTGTTTTGAGTTTCTAGTCCCACATGGGTAAATGAAGAGAAACTTTATTTACTTATATAATATGAATCATATAATACATTTGGTTTGCATAACTTGATACTAGAGTTTGTGATTGCAAAGTATTAAAAATTTAATTTCATGTGGTACTACCAATTTGTGGTTTCAATTTTTATTTTTCTTTTGTAAAAAGGTGAAAACTGAAAACCCGTGCAAAAATTGTTGATTAACTTGGTTTAATTAACAAGAAAAAAATAACCAACTGGAAAAACTTCAACTTGAATAAAAGAAAAATCTATTTTTTTGGTATATTTATGTTTAAGTTGATATTTTGTTGATGTGAAGTTTGTAGTGTTAGGGGTGTTTGGCTAAGCTTATGAATTAGGCTTATGCTTATGTTATATAAACGTCTTATGAGCTCATAAGCCTTATCTAATTGTTTGACTTAGCTTATCATAAATAATAAGGTAAAATGACAAAAAAGTACATGAACGTTAAATGGTGTAGTTTTTTAATGAGCTTATAATAATATTGTTATGAAAGTTCACCCTCCTCATATAAGCCACAAAGTTTAGGCTTATCGAAACCTCCTTATATAAGCTCATAAGTCTACTCATTTAAGCTTATACAAACATTTACTTTAAACTTATTTAACACATATAAGCTAATAAGCTTATAAGCCCACTAATGACTAATCTACCAACCAATAATAATAAATCATGGATGCCTTTCTAAAAAAAATCCTAGATTTTACTTATGTAATCATGGCGTAACAACAAAACATGTATGTATGGAGTTGTTTAGGATCGTCATGCACTTTATTACTATAAGTGGTTGCTTTAGTACCATATTTGCGTGTTATTTCTACCTATATATGGGGCAAGGCATGAAATATTTCATGATGACTAGACATGGTGACATGGTAACTTAATGCTGACTCAAAGGGCATTATGGGAACAAAAATCTGACTAGGCAAGCATACAAGTAAAATGAGGGGTATAATGGTCTATTTATTTATTCCTTTAATGGCTACTATAATTTCGAGCAAACAACTCATATGCATTCTACTCCTCCTCCTATAATCTCTCTCAATCTTCAAAATCAATTCCATACTTATCTATGCCAATTTATGTTACGATTATTTGATTTTCAAATTGTTGTACATCAAATCAGGTTGATTTGAAACTCACAATATATCATCAAAGAGATCCTACAATAACTTAAAAATATCTTTTCATAGCAGTGTGTATGATTTCAGTATAGCTATGAAAATCGACACGGAATCTAAAATTTCATAAAAGGTTTGTGTTACATAACTGTTCTATAATAATTGGTACTGTGCTTTTCATTTTGTTTTCTTGAATAAATTGGTCGTGATTTACCATTTTGCATATATTTTGTGTATGTTTATTGAATTAGGGATTATGTGAATTTTGATTTTGGGCTTAGACGAAAAAAAACCCTAACCTTACATTTCCTTTGTTAAAAATTTGATGGTGCTACTATTTATATAGATATTATCAATTTGTTTTTACATTTGATGTTGAAGAACTAATTTGTAATTACATGACATGTACTCGATGAAATGTTTTAGGAAATTTTTTGCAATTACGCATATCGAGATCAGGTATAAGAAAATGGAAAGGCGGAGTTAAGTATGAATGGTTTTACTTGTGTTGACAGATCAACTTTTTGTCATTGAACCTGGTCAATAATTTAAGTATATAATTACTTCCAAAAAAATTATTCTGGATTCAATATATTATTTAACCGAAAGATGTCATGCAACTTTTTTTGCCTTGACAGGGTGGCTGCAGTTTAAGGATGGCAAACTTACGAAAGCATATGATCTTCCTGCAAGGTAAGCTTGGTTGAGATAAATGGTTTCATCTTGAACATAGTACAGAGTAGTTCATTACCTCACATGCACGTTGTTTAGTGTTAACCTACATACAGGGCGTTTTGAATGATAATGATTATGTAGGTTTTAGTAACCTACTTCTTGAAGTATCGCAAATCTGCTCATGCCACCCTGTGATTTTTTTAAAAAATTTATATCTCACAACCTTCTATCTTTTAAGTTGTTCGACTCATGTGGCTTTTTCTTGGTTTGATTTTTTCTTGGGTTTTGGGTAACAAACACCGTAATACATTATTCGAGTTTATCAGTGTTAGGAAATTTGTCTTCATGTTCTTATGAGCCTTATTTTATGGTGTATATGTTTGTTTGAAAAAATGTTATAAATGTATACTATGTATACTTGAAACAAAATTGTCATTCTTTGTACAGCTACTTACCGAAATTCTTGGGTGGCATGTGTAACTTTGCTGATCAAGAGGGTTGTTCTCTATCTGATAAATGGTCGTAGAATAATCCCAAATATATTGAAGGTTAATCCTTTATTTCAAAGAACTTTCCATGTTATTTTCATTATTAGTTCCTTTTTTATACAATTGAATATATTTTTGTGTGACATTGTTTGTAGTTTGTTCTTAATAGTAAACACGACTTGCCAGACACGTTGTTGAAGTTTTACACAATGAGGGAAAGATTGTTGCATATGGTAAACGTCATTTTAATCCGATAAAGACTGCATTATTTGAATCTTTTATCATTGTTTCATGTCTTCAACTTCTTTTTCCCTTGATTTATAGTTTATTATTTTGTGCCAGCTAAGACGCTGTGATACATCTAACGAGTCGTATTCAAAAGCTAATGATATTGCATCCCAGAAAGCAATGAGGAGTTTTGCACATCTTAGGCTGACGCCTATTCTTAAAGAAGTGAGTATTGAATTTTTCACCCTTACGTAATTTTTGTTTTTCCTATGTCAAAAATATAACTTAAATTCATCTAGTAAAGAATGAGTACAACTTAAATCCATTCGAAAAAGAGTGAAAAGAGATCCTTCTATTTTATGTTGTTGAGACAAAAGAAAGGATAATGTATACTAATTTTATTTTAAAGATTCCCTCAGTACAATAAAGCTTTCTGTGAGTGAATATTCATTTTACTTAGATAACTTTTGCAGAATCGGCTCCTAAATCCCTTTTATTGTATGTGGATATCTGGAGCTCAACATGTATGAAAACACAATAAAATATTTACGTAATCAAGTAAAACTAACAAACAAAATAGATTATGGAGACAAAACTCATGCGACTCCCCTGTATCCCTAACTCTTATGTGTTTCAATTGCTATGAGTGAAAAGATGTTATGTTTCCGAAAGATGATGTTGGTTAACCAATCAACCAATGATTAAGTTTTGAATTGTTTATTTGTCAGTTCGAAATATTTATGTCTTAGTTGTTGTTTAACGTGTTAGACTAATGGCTTGATATCTAGCAGAAGAAAAATGGTTTTAACTGAAGTCTTTTGGAAGAAAGAATTAGAAGGGTGAATGGTCTGAAAAAAGGCATTCAATTTACAACTTTTTCCTTTTATCGGCACTTAAACTTCTATTTTTTTCTATCAAATTCACAAATTATTTTAATTTTCCTATCGTGGCATACTACGAAGAGTGTTTGACGTGACACAAACTAAGCATGTAATGATCCGTTAAATAAGGGCAATTTAGTCCGTTCACCACACTTCATCTTCTTTATATACTTAATATAGATAAACCAGCATACCCCGACTTACTTTCACCAACCACATATTATTGTATACATACGTGCACCATGTTTTAAAACCTGTGTATTTGGGTTGTTGACTAGGGGTTGTTGACTAGGGGCTTACACCAGAAATGAAAAGTTTACGACAATGCAAAGAGCTAAAGAATGCCATTTTCCCAGGATTTGGCCTTTCGTTAGCAGTTGGATTACTGCAAGAATCAAAGTTATATTGTGTTAAGGGAAACATTGTGTCAATTTTTTGGTAAAATAAGTAGGTCAGGTGAGGTTGGAATTTCCATATTATTGATCTAATGTTCTATTTAGGCATGTTTGAAATGATTTTCTTTTGATTTGTTGGTTTAACAATCTATGAAATTATGCAGGTGAGCTATGTGGGGGATACGTGAAGCGTGAACTACAATCTTTTTTAAACATGATTGGTGGAATATGAATGATTCTTAGGGACACTGTGACATCCTCAAATAGAAATATTTTTGAGGTATTTCTTTTACTAAGTATGACATTGCCCCGCTACGAGTATCATAGGTCAATTTAAATTTTATACAATGGGACATCAAATCAAACATCTATATGATTACGGATACGTGTTTCAATGGGTTCATTCTTTTTTATTATAGATAAATGATGACATTTCTTATGTCTGGTATTTAGTTTGCCAGGGAGAAGAAGGTAAACAATTTACTTACTTTCTCAATTGTTATTTTAATTTAAGTTTTGGGTTAGGAGTTTGTGACTAGGTCATTATTTTAGAAAATACAAGATTGAGGTATTGTCCAGTTTAATATGAATCATTAACTTGATGTATTTAGATTATCTTCGTAAGTTCTATCATCTACTGTCTGTGTTTATATTCTGCTTTTTCTTGCGTTTACTTTATGATTTAAACATTGGTTTTACATATTATCTCTAACGGGTCCCTGCTAAGCCGTTTTTAGCAGCCTAAAAACCACTTAAAACGACCCCAACACTACTTAAAACTGCATTTTTAACAGACCAAAACATAACATTAATAGAACCAAACACCCATTAAAAGTGAACTTTTCCAGCAGTCCCAAACACCACTTAAAAAACTTGTTTCACTGTTTCTAAAATATGTGCATCCGTTTCAAGTAGTGTTGCATTCCTGTCTTTCTGTCTATTATGAGTAATTTCATTTGCAGCAAATTTGTTTCACTGAGATCTAAAGCCTAAAAACATCTTAGCCAGAGCACTAACTGCAAACTTTGGTTGCGACTTTGGTCTTGCAAGGGTTGCTTTCATGATCAGCCAACTACAATATTCTGAGACTAGATGTCCCTAAGTCGCCCATTACCTTATTCAAAAGTTGTTCTATAATTTTATTTTTCAATAACATTATATAATTGAATAGTATTATGTTAAAGGGCTAGAAGTTGAGTTTGAAAGAAGAAAAATTACAAAAGAAGATACACATGAACTGATATACAGGGATATTCTTACCATCCTGATATGCTAAGAAGGTACTTATAAACAAGAGAGTCTCAGTTTCATTCATTATACATGTTAGGTATCTGACTATTTAAGTTCAAAACTGCAAACTTGATGTATAATCTGGATCACTTAAAAAGTTCTTTTTCGTGTATTTATTACAACCTATGAGCATCTGTGTTTTTTCTCACATATATGATATTTTTTGGTTTAGGCTGTCACATAGATAAGCTGAAGATCACTAAGTTCAGAGATAAGTTTAAGAACATAAAACATATTATCAAGTTTCATGTGTTTTGCGATAAAGACGGCAACTACACAAACTCCATGACAAACGTCGTTTACCAAGAAGTTTTATTTTGTATTTGAATTCTTAGCATAGATTTGTGTGTAACTTAAACGCTTCAGTATCGTTTCAATATATATTACACTATATGTTTTCAATTTTTTTCATTCTTCTGCATCTTTTTCAATACATTACATATAAGATGGAGAAAATAATTGTGGTTGTCAGTTATCCAAACTTCATATGATGTTGGTTTTTTTTTCTTATCTAACTCGATTATCTTCGCTCCTTATTTTGATTTCTCAATCACTATGTTCATTCTCTATTGCATTGATTTGGAATCGATTAACACTCCAAATTTGAATCATGAAATTCCACCATGTTCATTCCCCTTGAAATTGTTTTGAAAGTCTATAAGTCGAGGTTCGCATCATTTTTTTGTTTTTAAACTGACCACACTAATGTGTTAATATGCGAATGACAACGTTTTTATACAAGATTAGCGATTGTGTAATAGATAAAATGCATAGCACGTGTTTAACGAAATGTAGTAATAACATCGATTCAATTTGAACTTCATGGAAACCACATAAATTATTTGTAGTGGTACTAGGGCCGACTAATGAATTTGGAGGCCCATGGCGATAATCAAAATGAGGCCCCATTAAAACAAAAAAAAAAAACTTAAAGATGTGGATAAAAAATGTTCATTAATAACAATTTGTTATAATCTACGCTTTATTTATTGTGGCAAAATGAGTTGTCTTTAACTAATGCGATTAACAAAAAAGAGACATTCATATATATAACATAAATACACAAAGTAGCTATAAATTATAAATTGTGAGGCCTTTAACTTTGATGGCCTTGTGCAGCCACCCCACTTGCACAGGGTAGTCACCGCCTCTAAGTGTTACATCCTCCTAAATTCTTGAACTTTTGGTTTTATTGGCCTAAAACGCGTTATAATACCCAAAAGCTAGTTATATTCAATGGACAAAATGTGATAACGTATCCACCAATTCAATACAATGTCAAAAAGATGTTAGACCTATTATCCAACTCGCTATATTGTTGTTTTTACAATGACAAGAAGTCTAAATTCATGTGAAATTTTGTAATCACGTATCTTTGGCTAGGGGAGGTCTCGAGTTTGAGTCCCACCCGAGACTTTTACCTCTTCAGGCGGAATAGGAGGAAGTACAGGCGGGTTCAAGGTACATCATACTGCCCAATTGGATGTCACTGCTGGACCTGAACCACTAACAACTAACAATCCGTTCTAAAAAAACAGTATATAACTAGACAAAAGTTTCCTTTCTTTATCTATGTGGTATAGAAAACTCAAAACATAAATTAAATATGAGTGAAGAAGTTGCTTAATATCAAGAATATATTAGGATCATTTTCACATTCACATAAAGGATGTGCAACACCATTGTGGTACATTACTATACGAAGCTTATACCATATAAAAACCCGAGTTGAGGTAAATGTAACACTCTCAAAAAGATAGACTATTAAGCTCCGCATGTACAAAAAGAGGCAGATAAAAAAGAACACAAGAAGATTCGATATGGATTTGTACTCAGCCCCATATAAAAAAAGCTTTCGCTTCATTTCCTTGATTTCGTGGGATCTCTTTGTTAGGGTATATAGCACCTGCACACACCTCTGTACGGTATATAGCTCCTGCGCACACCGCTCGAACAAACAAAGAATACAAACAAGGCTTACCGAAAGTAATGCGAAATATAATCGACACAAGATATAATGCGGTATCCACGACTAGGATAGTCGTGGCAGCCCACAAGATCAAACCAAAGATATATTATTAAGCTCTGAGCTAAACTGCTCAGGCTCGTGCCAAACTGCACGAACGTGCCAAATTGCATGCCCCATGCTAAACTGCACGGGGTACAAACACACACACCCCGATCCTTAGATACAAGTTTACAATTATAATGAGGGGTATTTATAAGTGTGAGACCTATCTTCAGTTTACATATTCTATCGATGTCGGATTGGGTTTGCACCCAACAATCCTCCCCTTAAACCCAGTACTACAATAAGCCTCCCCTCTAACGATACAGGACGCAACCTGTTCTAGAGTCGTTGGACCACCTGTCCCACTCTATGTGAACAGCATGATCTGCTCTACATGAGCTATCGTTGAATCTAGATTAACTTGGGGTTGCGCCACCTGCGCCACACACATCGGGGCTATATCAGTCTTCACAACTCAACAATATCCCACTTGGAGGCTGATCACTTCACTGCTCTCTGTCTCAAGTAATCTCTGTAAACTTCGAACCACATTCCCTTTAACAATGCTACCGCTCTAACGTTTCTGTACCGCCGAACATACAGAACACGCTACACCAACCAAACGCTGGGCTAGGAGACTTTCGATACAAGGTATCCTGAACTAACATCATTAAACTGGAAATAACCTTCCCTTAAACAATGCTACTACTCTAACCTTTCTGTATCGCCGAACTTTAGGAACACGCTACACTAACCAAACACAGGGCTAGGAGACTTTCGATATAAGGTATCCTGAACTAACATCATTAAACTAGGAATAAACTCTCTTTGGTAAGAAACATCCTCCTTATCAGTTCACTTGGAGGCCAGTTGAAGCTGTGCAGAACTTTAAATTTCTATTTCATCACCAACCTAGTGAACATCACTGCAAGGCTTTTCGTTCCAAGAATCTTCAACAAAGATAAGAACCCTTCACTTATCAATATCCAAACAAGTTTTTCCTAACTGCAAACCTTTTATTCTTCGTAAGATGAATCGAACTCTTAGTATCTCTGTCACAGTATTAAACACTTTCAGCCTGATCTCGGTCTAACTTCTTAAGATAATTCTTCAAACATATCAACTCTCTGCTCGCTTATGCAACTGCCATAAACTAGACTTCTATAGTTAACATAATGATACTCTTCTGTAGTCCAGACTCCTACTCGACTGTTGTTATACCAACTATAAGCACATAACCAAGCACCTGCTTCTTAGAGCATCTATCCTTCATCTTGAACACTAAGGGCAACTACCACTTAGGCTTGTTGAATTATGCCATGTTAGAACCTGCGATCAACATGTCATCAACCTTTAATAGTTGTCTAATGCAGGATGAACCATCTCCTTAGAGTAGCAACATTGGTTCATGGCACATTACTCGCGCCTTATCCTTTTGCAAAAAATTGTCAAATTTTAAGTACCGTAGCCTCGGTGCTTGAATCAGTCCATACAGAATTTCCTTCAATCTGCACTCTAGGTTTTCTTCCTGCCCAGCTAGCTGAAAACCCTCACTTTTGTGCTGTGTAGATGTATCATTCAAGGCTCCCACATAAGAAGGCTCATGCAGCTACAATACTCAAGACTAACCTGATTGTAGTCATCTTCACAACTGGAGAGAAGATCTCATTGTAGTCTACCCCCCCGTTTCTGTTAGAAACCCTTAACTACCAATCTAGCCTTGTACCTTTTCTTGCCATTATGCTCTTCTTTAACCTTGAACATCCACAAGCTTTGTGATACCTTCTTTCATGCTGGTAATCTGACTAAGGAACACGTCTGGTTCTTTTCAAGTGAAACCATCTCATCAATAATAGTCTTCTTCCACTGTACGGATTCTTTGCTACTCAAGGCTTCTGAATAAGACTGATTCGCCATTCTCTGTTAGTAGCAAATAGTTTGCTGATGGAGAGTACCTTACCGGAGCCCTGGACTCTCTGATGTATCTTCGTACCTGTGGAGTCTCGGAGCCTCCCTCCTTAGAGATCTGATCTTTCACTATCCTTGAAGCTTCTACTATTTTTTTACCCCTCACTCGTATATTAGCTCCCACCTGGTCTCTGAGTGATTTATGAACTCAACCTATGCTCTGCAAGTATGATATCATTCTCTGCAAGGTTCTTTGGAATGTCTACTAACACCATGTAACATCCCAAAATCGGTTTTTAAGTATTTTATGACAAGAATGCCACGCGAATGAGTTTGACTACGACTTTATAAGTTTGAAAGCTTTATGTGATTGGTTAGTCAAACTCGATAGTCAAACTTAAGTTAAATGTTAGTCAAAGTGGTTAGTATATGTTTATGAGAAGTATTATGTGACCCAAGTATAAGAGGAAAGAACCTGAGGGACCTAAGTTGCCAAAATCTCAAACTAGTACTAAAACCTCCATGTTTTAGCCTGCAGGGACCAAAATTGCCAAATGACCAAAGTGGTACTAAAACCTCAAGGTTTTAGCCTGCAGGGACCAAAGTTGCCAAATGACCAAAGTAGTACTGGAACCTTAAGGTTTTAACCTGCAGGGACCAAAGTTGCCAAATGACCAAAGTTGTACTAGAACCTCAAGGTTTTAGCCTGCAGGGACCATTCTTGCCAAAATGGCAAACTTGTGCTAGATTTAATAAGATAATATCTCATATATTCCATAAGTTTCTAGAGTTGTGTGGTGTTCTCTGTGTGTCGAGTCAAGAAAGAAAGGAGGGAAATACAATGATGATCTAATTGATGATTGAAGGTGAATAGAGATCCCAAATCAAGAAATAAGCTTATACCAATGATCTTACACAAGTAAGTAACCTCCTATTGAGTTGAATTGGTAATTTATGAGTTAGGGTTTATGTACCCAATTTGGGGGTTTTGGGTAAAGAGTGTTTTAAAGTAAAGTGATAAGGTTATAATAATTATGAGTGAAGTTATATTGATAAAAGTTAGTAATTTTAGGGTTCTAATCATATGATCAAGATATAATTATATGATGATTAAAAATGTTGAAATATAAGCTAATGGATTTATAAACCATTATTATAGTGCTCTAATTATGTGTTTAAAGTGTTTATGGTTTATGATGATTTTGGCTTAGGAAGCAAGTAAGGATGATGATGATGTTCTTGATAAATTTAGCTTGGATTCAAGGTAAGTAAACCGGTTATAATGTGAAATTATATTGATTTCAAAGTTATGATGCCTTGGTTAGAATGCTTGGACTAAATAGTAGATGTGAGGCTATTTTGGCAAAACTAGCAAAAGATGTGGTTAAGCCCAAATTGACCCATTTAAGGTATGTAATGATTTGTATGATATGTTATAATGCGTTTAATGTGTAATGTGATAATTATGATGAATGTAGTCTTATGGACTAATGATGAATGAGAATGATGCTTATGTGATGAATGAAGTATAATGTCATGTTATTGTCATTTACTTACTAAGCTTTGTACTTACGGTTTAGATGTTTAATGTTTTGTAGGTTCAATGCGAAGAGAGTAATGCGTGGATAAAGGTATAAGTGAGGAAGTACTTGTCGATGATAGACAAGTAGTTAAGGTAGATGCTGAGCTCGAAGCGATGTTGAACCCCCCAAGTAAAGTAAAATGGTTTGTATGTTTTCTTTTCAAGTGTCAAGGTCTTTTTGTATGGTCTTGTATATAAATGGATGCAAATGGGTCAAAAGAGGAATGTAGAACTGGTCAAAACGTGGCGTTTGGAAAACCTCGCAAAGTATATGTTTTGGGTCGTTTAGACCGTAAATATTTATGGAAATGATGTAATATAGTAGTTAAATGAATTCTAATAGTTTTGATGTTATGTCATGTTTTCAAGGTCGTTTTCCAGAAAATGGGTCAAAGTGCACCAAGGAGTGTGCAGAAAATGGGTCATGTTGTTTTAGTCGTAAAAACTAAACCGTAAAGAGTTAGAAGGCGTGCCACCCGCCGTTTCGAAGGTATTCGAGTCTACTTTCATCTAAAGAGACATCCAAGGGCTGAATGGTAACTTATTTTGGTCAGTTTATAAAAGAATGACAGCAGGTCTGTTTTGGTATGTTGTTTCCATGAAAAGTTTTCAATTTTTGGTCAAATGTAGAATCGAAAAAGGGGCGTTTCAATCTGGTATTAGAGCTTAGGTCTAAGTGAAGTAGGTTTCCACTATAGGTTTCCTAAACTTAGACCACTTGTAGATGCGTTTGCCGTAAGTGTAAAGTAGTGCAAAAAGGAAGTTTAAGTGCTTACGGCAACTTGAATGAAGATACTTAGACATTGAATAATTATGAAATGTGGTATATGTTATTTTACCATAGACTAAATGATTATGAATACGGCTAAGAATGTGAAACACTTATCGAAAAAATGTTAAGTATAGAAGTAAATGTTTATGTAATGTAAAGTCTATGGAAGTTTATTTAAATATGTAAGTAATATAAGATGTGTATGATGATATGAGTTTAAGAAATGCATGAGCTAAGTAACATGCATAGGATTGCATTTTAATAAGTAATGATTAAAGTATGTAAGTTGAAGTAAGTGAATGTGTAAATGTCTGAATTATGAAGAAGTTGCTTAATGGAATGTTATTATGTAATGAAAGTAAGTGCTTATATGAATTACTAAAAAAAGGTTAAAGTATGAAAAGTCATGTAATGTAGAGAACAAGATAAAGTATAATATGATGATATGATATGACACAATAGCAAAATACAGATAAATGTGGTAAATGAATGATGCATAAGAAGATGGCACTAGAAATAATAAATGATGCTAAATGTGCTAAATGAATGATAAAGAATGAATAGAATCATGTAGATATATGAAAGAGATGTATGATAAGTAAAATGGATAAACGAGTGTACCTTAAAGTAAACCAAATTAATGAATGATAAAGAATGAAGTATATATATGTGAAAAAGTTTAATGGATTAAAAGAAAGTATTCGTATAAAATTGACTATGAGGTCAAAGTGGAGTTGACAAGAGAATGATAAATGAAATGTAAAAATGTATATGTATATGTAATACATGAGAATGACAAGTATCATATAGATCTTGTCCAAGAGAATGAAAATGTGGAAAATGAAAATGTGATGAAACTACGTAAGGAAAGAAAATGTGGGAAATGAAAACGTTATGAAATTGCGTAAGGCAATAAAAAATGGAAATAGAAAAGTATATGACTAGAAAAGTACGTAAATGACAAACAACTTGGTATCAGAGCTTCGGTCTAAGTGAAGTAGGTTTCCACTATAGGTTTCCTAAACTTAGACCACTCGTAGATGCGTTTTCCGTTTACGTACTCTTCTAGTCATATACTTTTCCAAGTATATGACTAATGTAATGGTATCCTTCGGGATAGCCTAATGTAATGGTATCCTTCGGGATAGCCTAATGTAACGGTATCCTTTGGGATAGCCTAAGAATGTTAAAGTATAAAGTGAATGTTAATGGTACCGCAAAGGTACAGTTTAAGCCCCTTCAAGGGAATGTGATAATGATCTGGATCCAAGGCTAAAAGATGTAAAAATGTAACATGAGGAAAAGAATAAATGGACGATAAATGTGAAGTATGAAAAGGTTAAAAGTTAAAATGTGTAATAGAAGTTGTAGTGTTATATCGAAAGTGTATAAGTAGGATGATTTATAATCTCATTAATTAAATGAATTGGGACGCCTCTTCATTTAAATAAAGAAATTGTAAATCACCGAATCATAAGTTTATATTTCCTTATTTACATTGATTGTAACTCTTCTTAATGTAAATAAAGAAGTATAAATGAGTGGGCTTATGTGTTCTCAGTATGACATGAGTGCGGGTAAAGAAATGGAAAGCGAGAACTAAAATGAGATAAACGTCGAAAGAAATAAGAATATACGTGAATGAAATGTTTTAATGGCGTTAAGGTTATGTGTTAAAAGTTTAAAAAGAAGATATGTGTTAAGTTGAAAAGTTACCGGGTAGGTAATTCCCGAAATTAAAAAGAAAGTTGCATAAGAAATGCATAGAGTTTGAATTGTTAGTACTTTTTTAAATGGTACTTGAGATAAACATGAAAATAAGTTACCAGTTTTAAGATAAGAAAATCGGCATGGATTAAGAAAATCTAAGAAAGTTACCTATTTGTATTAAGAAGAATGAGAAATGAATCGGTAAATGACTTAGGTCATATTTGTGACTTAATGAATAATAGGAAATAATGATGGGGTTTGACCTATATAAAGTTAAACTAGTAAATTTTCCAAGTGGCATGGTAGTCCTTGTGGAAAATGTTAGATGAGAGGTAAGGAATAACGCATCGTTAAAGTGAAAAGAGTTAATAAAGTGATAATTTGGTAATGGTGAAATGTCACTTAAATGACATTTGTCATCGAAAAGAGTGTAAATGTTATAGAAAAGAGCGAGAAGTAGAATGGGTTAAGGGTAATTAAAGGTGTTATAGCATGGATAGGGTTGCAAAACCATATAGGTTGATGCAATTAGTTAAGTATATGTTTAAAAGTGTTAAAATGAATGAGGGGTTAAGTATAGCCAAATTGTGGTTAATAATAGACGAAGATATTTCAAGGACGAAATCTAAATAAGGGGGATAGAATTGTAACATCAAAAAGCCGGTTTTTAAGTATTTTATGAAAAGAATGCCACGTGAATGAGTTTGACTACGACTTTATAAGTTTGAAAGCTTTATGTGATTGGTTAGTCAAACTCGATAGTCAAACTTAAGTTACATGTTAGTCAAACTGGTTAGTATATGTTTATGAGAAGTATTATGTGACCCAAGTATAAGAGGAAAGAACCTGAGGGACTTAAGTTGCCAAAATCCCAAACTAGTACTAGAACCTCTAGGTTTTAATACTAGAACCTCAAGGTTTTAGCCTACAGGGACCAAAGTTGCCAAATGACCAAAGTAGTACTAGAACCTCAAGGTTTTAGCCTACAGGGACCAAAGTTGCAACATGACCAAAGTAGTACTAGAACCTCAAGATTTTAGCCTGCAGGGACCAAAGTTGTCAAATGACCAAAGTTGTACTAGGACCTCAGGGTTTTAGCCTGCAAGGACCATTCTTGCCAAAATGGCAAACTTGTGCCAGATTTAATGAGATAATATCTCATATCTTCCATAAATTTCTAGAGTTTTGTGGTGTTCTGTATGTGTCGAGTCAAGAAATAAAGGAGGGAAAAACAATGATGATCTATTTGATGATTGAATGTGAATATAGATCCAAAATTAAGAAATAAGCTTATACTAATGATCTTACACAAGTAAGTAACCTCCTATTGAGTTGAATTAGTAATTTATGAGTTGAATTAGTAATTTATGAGTTAGGGTTTATGTACCCAATTTAGGTGTTTTAGGTAAAGAGTGTTTTAAAGTAAAGTGATAAGGTTATAATAATTATGGGTGAAGTTTTATTGATAAAAGTTAGTAATTTTGGGGTTCTAATCATATGATCAAGATATAATCATATGATGATTAAAAATGTTGAAATATAAGCTAATAGATTTATAAACCATTATTATAGTGCTCCAGTTATGTGTTTAAAGTGTTTATGGTTTATGATGATTTTGGCTTAGGAAGCAAGTGAGGATGATGATGATGTTCTTGATAAACTTCGCTTAGATTCAAGGTAAGTAAACCGGTTAATGTGAAAGTATATTGATTTCACCATATATGTGTTATGTGATTAATGTAAGGAAAGTTAGGATGCCTTGGTTAGAATGCTTGGACTAAATAGTAGATGTGAGGTTAGTTTGGCAAAACTAGCAAAAGATGTGGTTAAGCCCAAATTGACCCATTTAAGGTATGTAATGATTTGTATGATATGTTATAATGTGTTTAATGTGTAATGTGATAATTATGATGAATGTAGCCTTATGGACTAATGATGAATGAGAATGATGCTTATGTGATGAATGAAGTATAATGTCATGTTATTGTCGTTTACTTACTAAGCTTCGTGCTTACAGTTTAGATGTTTAATGTTTTGTAGGTTCAATGCGAAGAGAGTAATGCGTGGATAAAGGTATAAGTGAGGAAGTACTTGTCGATGATAGTCAAGTAGTTAAGGTAGATACCGAGCTTGAAGCGATGTTGAACCCCCAACTAAAGTAAAATGGTTTGTATATGTTCTTTTCAAGTGTCAAGGTCTTTTGTATGGTCTAGTATATAAATGGATGCAAATGGGTCAAAAGAGGAATGTAGAACGGGTCAAAATGTGACGTTTGGCAAACCCCGCAAAGTATATGTTTTGGGTCGGTTAGACCGTAAATGTTTATGGAAATGATGTAGTATAGTAGTTAAATAAATTCTGGAAATTTTGATGTTATGTCATGTTATCAAGGTCGTTTTCCAGAAAATGAGTGAAAGTGCATCAAGGAGTGTGTAGAAAATGGGTCATGTTGTTTTAGTTGTAAAAACTAAAGCGTAAAGAGTTAGAAGGCGTGCCACCCGCCGTTTCGAAGGTATTCGAGTCTACTTTCCTTTAAAGAGACCTTCAGGGGCTGAATGGTAACTTATTTTGGTCAGTTTATAAAAGAATGACACCAGGTCTGTTTTGGTATGTTGTTTCCGCGAAAAGTTTTCAATTTTTGGTCAAATGTAAAGTTGGAAAAGGGGCGTTTCACACCACTTGACTCTTCTATATTGGCTTCATTAAGCTACTTGAATTTGTCGCAGACCTAGCTTCATAGATCGAGTCCACAAATATGATATCTCTGCTTTGGATAACCTAGTGACTCTTCGTATCCCGAAAGTTGTATCGCACTTCATCTGAGCCGCTGCCTATGAATGTACATTTCATGGCTTCTCTGTAAACATCTCTCACCTTAACAAATGAGTCACAACCAAATACCTTCAAGTGAGCGAGACTAGTATCCTTCCCTTGCCATTCCTCCTCTAGAATACGCAGCCCTATCGGAACGTTGGGTATGCAGTAGATTAAGTAGGTCGTACTAACTGAATTTGCCCATAACATCTTCGAAGCCTCTGCACGAATCCTTGTGATCTCTGCTCTGAATGTTCGGCTTAATCTTTCAGCAACACCAAACTGTTTGAGGTGTTTTGGGGACCATTTTCAGCATCATAATCCCTTTCTCGACACAAAACTTAATCGGTCAGCTACTATACTCTCCACCATTATTAAATTTCAAACACTTCACCTGAAGGTTTGCATTATACCTATCGCAACTCCTGCTGCAATCTTTGATAACAGTATCATAATAGCGGGATCCTTAGATTGATGCAATAAATGTAGGGTCATAGCCTTCTATATGAACATGCTCGAATCTCTACAGTTTCCTTGTCTTCTCTGACATTATGAAGGAAAGCTTATTTTGCTTCCCCAAACCACATGTCTTAAAGAAGTAGATATCTACCTTTCGTACATATGGAATGTTGCCTTTGGAAGTTAACTTGTTCATACCAATCATGCTTATATCACCAAGTCTCTGGTGTTACATAGTTGCACTGCCACTACTATTAATAATTGTGTCAATCCCCTCGGGGTGTACCTCAACCATATACAGGCTTCCACGTTTGTTCTACATGAGCTACCACTAAACTACCTTTATTAACCTTCCACTGCTGGTCTCTGAAGCCTACGTGGTAACCTTCCTCATCAAGCTGTCTAACTGAGATTAACCTCCTCTTTAGGCCTGGAAAGTACTTAATTACCTTTAGAGTCCAACTTGTACCAAAAGAAGTCTTGAGGATAATATCCCTAATGCCTGCAATGTCAAGAGTCTTGTCATCTGCTAAACAAACCTTACCAGAGCGTAGC
This sequence comes from Tanacetum coccineum, assembly GCA_026074375.1. NCBI lineage: Eukaryota > Viridiplantae > Streptophyta > Magnoliopsida > Asterales > Asteraceae > Tanacetum > Tanacetum coccineum. The sequence continues at coordinate 21,324 of BQNB010042188.1, read as the reverse complement.
TTGAACCTATCTAACTCTTCTTTGCAGTTGGTAGCATGGAATGATGCACCAGAATCCATAATATGATCCTCAACCGTATTCTCAACACAACATAATGCATCATCAGAGTCTTTTGCTGCCATGTTAACCTCCTTACCCCTGGAGGCTACAAGCTTCGAACACTGATTCTGAAAGTAACCCTTCTGGTTGCAATTCCAACACGTGATATTCTGCATGTACTTTATCTCTCCTATCTTCCATGATTTCGACTTGTTTCTGTTCTGCTTCTTGCCCTCTGTCGTACCCTCTTCCCCTTGTATCTGTGTCCTCTGCACTGAACAAATAATTCGTATATTCTCTCGATGTCTTCCGATGGATATCTTCAACAAAGAATTAAATCTCGAATCCCTTTGAACGTTAGTTTAGTAGTTCTATACGAACCACTAACTGCTGGAATAGTGCTTGACCAACTCTAGGGCTACGAAGATAATAATAACAAAGCCTTCATACCTGTAGGTTTGGCTTCTGTCAAAGGCTCCTAAAGCTTCTTTTGATTTATAGAGTCTTTGATCTACATCTTATAGAAACCGAAATCATAACCATAATACTGTCGATCTTTAACTTACCGTCTTTTGCCTTTGTATATCGTATCCTGGCTCTAATACCACTTGGTTAGGGTATATGGCACCTGCACATACCTCTATACAGACCTCTGTACGGTATATAGCTCATGCACACACCACTCAAACAAACAAAGAATATAAACAAGGCTTACGGAAAGTAAATGCGGAATATAATCGACACAAGATATAACGTGGTGTCCACGACTAAGATAGTCGTAGCAGTCCACGAGATCAAACCAGAGAGATATTATTAAGCTCTAAGCTAAATTGCTCAGGCTCGTGCCAAACTGTACGAACGTGCCAAACTGCACGAACGTGCCAAACTGTACGTCCCGTGCTAAACTACATGGGGTACAAACACACACACCCAGATCCTTATATACAAGTTTACAATTACAATAAGGGGGTATTTATAAGTATGAGACCTATCTTCAGTTTACATATTCTACCGATGTGGGATTAGGTTTGATGTTAGGGATCGCTACTGAGCCGAACATGCCCAACATATAAGCCCACATGGGGTTATCAATCTAAAATTAATTGGTGATAGAAGGCGTAGCCCATCAAGATTATATGCATGCATTTATTTACTTATTTTACCGATGTGGGATTAGGTTTGCACCCAACACTCTTCACGGGTCGAAATACAAAACCGAGTTCTTATAGGATTATCAAGAAACAAAAGACCAAACAAACCTATTCCAATAACTCGACTCTAGGTTTGCCACTCTTGTTGAAATCATCTGTCATCATGAGCCCCTCCCCTCCTTTGAAACCACAAGGACCATGCTTCTTCTTAAAAAATCATCGTTCAATGATGACTCCGGCGCCTCTACCGAATTTGAAAGTAGCTCGTCGGCACCTACCGTCCTCATGGCATCAAACTCATCAAGTAATAAGGGAAACACGAATAAGCCCTCCAACCTCCCTTAAATTTGTAACCATTTTAATAAGGGCTCGTGTAAGTTTAGTGATTGTTACAAGTACATACATGATTATAGAAATAGGTCAGGGCTTAATAATAGACAATCTGGTATTGCTACCAATTCTGGCCGAGCTACTGTTTCTACCACACATGATAGGCCTGTTTCGTTTTAGACTTCACCGGCCCAAACCTCTTCCTATAACAGTAGGGTCCAACAACATCAAGTGAATACAAGGCCTTTTAGTCACACAAGACCAGGTCCCTATGGTTTGGTTCACGTCACTCAGGCCCTATATTCGGCCCAACAGCCTACTATGGCCCAACAACAGCCAACGCATTTGGTAACACCTTTATAGTATGCTTAACGGTATCAAGGACAAGGCGTTTTCTGTCCCGCACCCATTCAGTGTGCATCTCAGCCTACCACCATACCAAGTGCGTTTAGCACTATAACGCTTTAAGACTCAAGTTGGCACATGGACACAGGTGCTTCCTCTCATTTAAATTTTAATGCTCGTAATTTAAGTACCATTTTTGATAAGCGCATTTTTCCTCAAGTTCATATTGGTAATGGGAATTCCATTCCCGTCACTAACACCGACCATATCATTATTCCATCCCTTCACCGCCCCTTTCATCTTCATAATGGACTTGTCACCCCTAACATTATTAAAAATCTCATTTATGTCTGTCAATTTACTAGAGACAATAATTGTACTATCAAATTTGACTCTTTTGGTTTTTCTGTAAAGGATTACTTAACTCGCCATATCCTCCTTCGATGTGATAGCTCGGGCGATCTCTATCCAGTTACCAAGCCGTCAACTTCCAACCGCTTTTCTTTCGACAAGTGCTTCCACGTGGCATCAACGCCTCGGTCATTCGGGTGATGACGTGCTTCGCTCACTTGTCTCTCATAATTTCATTTCATTTCATGTAATAAACAAAAGTCTACACATATTTGTCATGCATGCCAACTTGGCAAACATGTGAAGCTTTCTTTTCATAGTTCGAATTCCATTGTTGAACATTGTTTTGATATTATCCATTCCGATTTATGAACATCTCGTATTGCTAGTTCTAGTGGTTTTAAATATTATGTTTTGTTTCTTGATCATTTCTCTCACTATCTTTGGATAGACCCACTTCGTTCTAAATCTGATATGTTTGATAAATTTCTACATTTCATAATTATGTCAAAAATTAATTCAAATGTGAAATAAAAAGTTTCTAATGTGATCATGGTGGTGAGTTCGACAACAACCGACTCCACACTTTTTTCCAAAAACGGCATTTAACTTATTTTCTCTTGCCCCAAAACCTCCCAACAAAACGGCAAGGCGGAACGAATGATACGAACCATCAATAATATCATCTGTACCTTAATATTTCAAGCACACCTCCCCTCCACCTTTTGGGTCAAGGCCCTCCACATGGCCACCTATTTATTAAACCTACTACCTTTTACCGCCATCCAAAATCAAATACCTTATACCCGTCTTTTTAACAAACCACCCGATTACTTTCGCCTTCGAATATTCGGGTGTCTATGCTACCCTCATCTTCATTCACCACATAAACTTGCCCCGCGCGCCACCCCGTGTATATTTTTAGGCTACCCCGCCTACCGTCGTGGTTTTAGATGTCTAGACCTCGAAACAAATAAAAATTATCCTCTCTTGCTACGTCACTTTCGACGAAACCTAATTTCCATACCGGTCTATGACACCCACATCCCCACCTAATTACACTTTCCTTGAACCTACGCCTTAACCCCTCTTAAACACACTTTCCTCAACTTCTTTCACTAATTCCACAGCCCACACGCTCCTTGTTAATACCAATACAACCACCACCACTGTAGGGCCCAACTTCGCCCTGCCCCTACCCAACCTCGGCCCAACATCACAAAGCCCACTCCCTAACAATAATTCCCTTACACCCCCTAATAAAAATAGCCCATCACCCCACCTCAACATCCATTCGTCAATCCCACATCCTAATACTAGTGGCCCATCTACTATGGCCTAACAACACAGTTCTATCCCACCCCCAATTTTGAACCCACTACACTTCAGCCAACCAACACACCTATTCTCGAACTGACTCGTACTCATCCCATGATCACTCGTTCTCAATTAGGAGTTGTCAACCCAATCGACCGCCTGTCTCTTCATACTTCTTCCATTTCTCCTATTCTAAAAAATCCATCGCACGCCTTACACGATCCAAATTGATGTAACGCTATGTACGAGGAATATAATGCGCTCGTTAAAAATGGCACTTGGTTACTTACACCATGACCCGCAGGTGTTAATATGTTTCACTCTATGTGGTTATTTAAGCATAAATTTCATGATGACGGGTCCCTGAGCCGCTATAAGGCTCGTTTAGTTGCTAACGGTAGTAGTCAGCAGCTTGGTGTTGAACCAGCTATGATTCGCACGGTTCATAGCCTTGTCGTGTCTCGTTAGTGGCCCATACACCAACTAGATGTTAAGAATGCCTTCCTTAATGGTAACTTATCTGAGACAATGTACATGCATCAGCCTCCTGGTTTATTGACTCCTAGTATCCTAATCAGTTTGTCTTTTACAGTGATCTTTATATGGATTGAAATAAGCACACCGTGCTTGGTTTCAGTGATTTTTAGGTTATGCCACATGAGCTGGATTTTACCACAGTCGTTGTGATTCTTCTTTATTTATTTACACATAGGGTTTTCAGGTTGCTTACTTACTTATTTATGTAGATGACATTATTCTTACAGCTTCCTGTCCCGGCCTACTTCAACAACTTATTGGTTCTCTACACAGCGAGTTTGATATGACTGATCTTGGGGCACTTAATTATTTTCTTGGTATTTCAGCTGATCGTACTCCTACAGGTTTATTTTGTCACAGAAGAAGTATGCTCTGCAGCTCCTTGAGCGTGCTCACATGGTTACTTGCAACCCTTCGCGGACACCCGTTGATACTAAGTCTAAACTAGGTCTGGAAGGTGTTCCTGTTTAGGATCCTACCTTATACCGCAGCCTTGCAGGGGGATTTCAGTATCTTACCTTTACACGTCCTGATTTGTCTTATGCAGTTCAGCATATTTGTCTTTACATGCGTGATCCACGGGAGCCGCATTTTACTGCCCAAATGTAATGGTACGGCCCAGGCCAAAAATACTGCCTTACCTATTATACGTCATCAAGTCCCCCCAGTCTAGTAATTTCACTGCGTATGGTACTGTGATGCGTGTGGTGATTTTTGCTAGACTTTATTTCTTTACTGCCGCCAACCCTTCTACTTCTGTAACTGATGGCTTCTTCGCGACTTTTCCTTGGTTAGGTAGGGTTTTGGGTGACGTGTGCTTACCCTAACCTTTCATTTACTGATGGATATGACATGGTGTCAGTTACCTAACTGTAATCACATCTGCTTTCTCTGAATCCTAGTCGTTGGTTAATTTAGTGGTTTACATGTGTCTGCATCTGGCTACCTTGTGCATTTACTATGCCAAGAGTATAAATACTTCTTTGATTTCTACTGTTTTCTTTTTCTTCTTCTTCCACTGTTATCGCCATTGTTGAAATCTTTTCAAGCTTGTTACTCACTTTTCCACGCTTGTATCTACTTGAAGATTCTCTTAGGCTTTCCAGGTTAGGTTTTAAATCCTTCTTTTCAAAAATGGGTACAATTGACAGTATGAAATCCGTGTTAACCCAATCTGCTTTAGATGCTTTGTACGAAAAGTATTATATCCCTGATGCTATTCACCGTCAACTTCCTGATCGTAATGATAGGATCCAAAATAGTCCTGCCGGTAAAGTTGGTGTTTATAGCAGATTTTTTGATTTTTACAATTATCTGATCCCCCTTTCTCAATTTCTTGTAGATGTACTTGCGTACTTTCAAATAAATCTGTCCCAGCTGTCCGTTATTGCAGCTGCCAAGGTCTCTTGTTTCGAGATCTTGTGCCGTGTCCACGGTTTTGAGCCCACCGTAGGCAACTTCCGTAGATTTTATACCAACTCAAAAAATAAAATGATGCTTTTAGTTTGAATAACTTGAGACTAAGTGGTGTGGTTGTAAAGTACCAAAATTAAATTTCTTATGCGACTACCAATTCGACCTCTTAAATTTTAATATTTTTTTTTTATTTTGTTAAAAGTGAAACCCATGCAAAAAGTGCTTATTAACTTGGTTTAATTAACAAGAAACAAATAACCCAATTGGAAAACTTCAACTTGCAGAAAAAGATAAATATGTTGTATAACAACGGCATAATAGCAACACATATAACCGATGAATGAAAGAAGAAAGTAGGGAGAATCGAGACTAATATATCTCATTGATCTTGATCTCATAAACTACAAATGAACCTCTATTTATAGGGCTCTCATAATCAAAGTATTTAGTACAATTATAATCGAGAGAATATAAAAGATAAAAGGTTTAAGAGGTTTAGGTATATGGATAGACACAATCATAATTATTCATAACACTCCCTCTTGGCTATCCATCATTAGTTCGCATACGCTTAAATGTGTTGCCTAGTTAAAAACCTTGCTTGGAAAACCATGTGGGACAAAACCATAGCTAAGGAAAAAAGAGTGCAACGCGTATATTCTCCCTCTGACGTATATTCTCCCTCTGATGATTAGACCACTTAAGTTCATTGAGTATTCACATTCCAGTGTCGTGAACCAAATTCTTAAATGTTGTAGTAGAAAGTGCTTTGGTAAATAAGTCTGCTTGAATATCACTTAAACGAACCTTTTGAACGAATGTCGCCACTCTTCTGCAAGTCATAAGTGAAAAATAACTTCGGTAGAATATGTTTGGTTTTGTCACCTTTGATGTATCCATCCTTAAGTTGAGCAGTACATGTTGCATTATCTTCATGTACAAATGTGGGAGACTCCTGGCCTAAGGAAATCCCACATGATTCACGAATATGTTGTATCACACTTCTCAACCATACGCATTCTCGACTCGCTTCATGGATGGCCAATATCTTTGCGTAATTCGATGAAGTGGCATTCATTGTTTGCTTTATGGAACTTGTGAAAACATATTCAGGTTGGGACCGACCGGTATGGGGATCAGACATATATCCTGCATCTGCAAAACAAACTAGATTTCTTTCTGATGGTTTAGTATAATATAAACCTATATCTATACCTTGAAGGTAGCAAAATATTTGTTTCACCTCACTTCAATGTCTTCTTGTTAGACACGAGCTATACCTTGCCAATAAGTTCAACGGAAAGGATATACCAGGTCTTGTATGACTCGCAAGAAATAACAATGCCCCCATGGCACTTAAATAAGGTACTTCTAGACCAAGAATTTCCTTGTCGTCATTTGTAGGTTGAAAATGGTCCTTTTCAACATTTAGGGTCCTTACAACCATCGGGGTGCTCAATAGATGGGATTATCTATATAAAATCTTTTAACAATTTATCCGTGTATGCATTTTAGTGAACGAGGATTCCTCTTTAGGTGTTCAAATTCTAATCCGGAACAAAATTTGTTTTTTCAAGGTCTTTCATCTCAAATTTCTTTCTTTAAGCATTCAACTGCCTTTGTAATCTCCCTCAGAGTTTTGGTTATATTCAAATCATCAACATACACAACAATTATGAAATATTAATGTTCAGATCTTTTTATAAAATGCATGGGCAAATAGAATCATTTTTGTATCATTCTTTTAATAAATATTCACTAAGACGATTGTAACACATATGCCCAAAACATGATTAATTCAATACAATCAAGTAGTGTTCTCGAGAACTATTCTTATAAGCTTTAAGCATTAAAATTCACTAGCATGCTTCCTGCATTTTATATCCTTATAAAATCTATACATCACATGAGCTCTACTCATTTATCTTTTAGACGCAAATCAATTATTTGTCACATTGTTAGACTTAAACAATATTAAACTACATTATTGGATCCACCACATGTGAACATGTATCTACATGTTAATTTTCAAGTCTTTGGAAAAATATACGTGTGCCATCACTTGTATCTTATGCATAATATAATATTGTTTTCTCATAAAGACCAATGCATATCCAATAAGATTTATACATTTATGTATAAGGACTTCTAAGTCTCAAACACATGTTTCATCACAAGAGACTTTAATCATTCATTAGTTACTCGCGTCATTAAATTTTGGCCATTCATCAATCCAAGGTCCTCACATTCATTTTAGCGCTATATTATTTATTTACATGATCATTTTCATGTGCATTGTCATATATAGCTATCGACGTTGATTCATTTCTTTTTGATTCCACATTTCACTAAACATTGCATTATATCATTTATTAAGATCTCATAGTTTATCACGTACTCGGGGTTTTTCGATTATCTTCATGTCTAGTGTCTCTTTAGGAGACTGTTATAGGGGCTTCATTACCTCAATTCGACCATCTTAACTTTCTTACTCCATTTTATATCTTCATTTGATGTCTTTTATTTGGAATCGATTAGTCTATCACGTTGCATACGTGCCATAGACTTACTATCAATCATTGGTCTTATTGTTGGGACATACGTTGTAATTGGAGCTCTAGCAGCGTATAAAACTAGTCACTTTATTTATGTCACTAGACATGTCTGGCCATTACTAGATCTGGAATATATATTGTCCCTTGAACTTCAAGTTCATATTCATTGGTGTGAGGATCACCATTTGTATTATCATAATTCATTCCAAATTTCATGATGCTCATTCTCCCCCTGGACGAATTATCAACTTTAACATCTCATTTTGTGCACTGTGGTGGATTTAGTATATATTGCACAATTACAATTTCTCACATGGGAACTATATGGTTTGTGACCAAAAACCATTCTATTGGGGAGTAATCATTATAGATTGTTGGCAAGATGCGAATTCATATGTTATAACATGCCCCATAAATTAAAAGTTTTGTTCTCATAATTATTGGCTTTGCAATCAACTGAAGACGTTTATAAACGTTTCAACAAAAGCAATTCGTGAATGAACATGTGCTATATAAAGTTAAACACTTATTCCAATAATCGCCCAATACTTGGAAGTGTTCACTACCATTCTCAATTATATAATTTGGAAAACCGTGCTCGTATTTGATTAGTCGAGCCACTAATCACGCTAACTTTAAGTCGCGTATTCAATGATCATTTTGACGATGCATCGATTTTAAAACTCAAAATGATCAACGTCGTGAATGTATAGGCCTACATACATTCCTTGTATATTCTTTCCAAATCTTTATAGGAGAAAGTCCTTACTATAATTTGGTGGTGATAGATGAAAACTTCCATCGAGAACACTCGAATTTATCTTTGAAGAAACATATCGTTCTTCTATACATTCCGCATCATCATTGACCGGAGATGGTCCAACCGATCATGCCAATCACTACACTAATCTTGGCTCATAAACTTATACTTTATGACCACATGTTCTTTAATTGCACATTCTTTATATAAAAGTCGAATAATATGGAGAGATCACATTTCTTCGATTAACCCTTTTATGTCTTTTACACACACAGTTCAATATTCACGTTAGCCTATGACATTATCATCAAATAACAAACCACAATCTATACTAGTTAAGTATGCCATTAATTACTTAATCAATTAATCAAGTGTCTCACATACAAGCAAATAAAACCACATTATACATAAATCACACATATAAGATAAGATGGTTATTAAATTATGACATTTACCCAAATAATCTTTATATTCAAAATGGCACATTTGTTCGCTTTAACATCTTATTGTCATTTACTGCGGGTTTGCCTTGCAAGGAAAAGATGAAGCTCATCATTTTATTCGATAATAAGCAATAAAGGTCCAAAAAGTTTCGAGTACAAATAATACTAGTATCTCTTAATTATTAAGAAGGCAAAATTCTAGTTGCATGAGAATGATACCAGTACACTAGCATCATATAACTATAAGAGATCACTTGCATATCATAAAAATATGGAGTAAATTCTTAATCTTACACATCTAGTAATCTAACTAGTAGATGCATAAACCAAGTTGTGTTTCAACTCAACCAAATCTGATGAAACATATTACAAACGCATATATCAACTAGCAAGAACGTACACAATACCAATAATTCACTAATCATTATTTAACTTTTGTAGTTTTCATTATACTTTACTTGCAATCAAAATAATATCAAATTAGATTATTGCAACATATAAGAGAAAATATTTTTCACTAATAATATATTAATATAGCTCTAAATATACAAGTGACAAGCGAAATTTAATACATCAAACCATGGCTAATAGTAACATTTATGACTTGCTCATATTTATCGTCAGTAGTAACAAGTAACTAGCATTATTTACAATTTCAAACCAAAAATCTTAGGTTTCATGTGTCTAAACATATAATTATATGATATAACTTTCTTTGGACCTATAATAAACTAAATTACAAAGTGCTCGAAAAGTATACACCCCAATATCATGTATTGGGTTCCCAGTTAAACAACTGATATCCACTTTCATTAAATCTATAGGCCAAAAATCTTTTAACATTTTCGAATAAATATTTATGGATAAAAAAATTATTTGTGAGATCATGACCGTAGAAATCAAAGATGGAATATTGAAAATTATATTATCAGATTCAATGAATTACATAGACTACATTACATTAAATAGAAAACAATAACATATAGGAAACCCTAACTGCTAAACAACCAAAACAAATGGCATAAATAACAGGTCAGGCCTATTAACCTTATTAGCTAACATCCCGTCTCAAACTCATAATGCAACAACTTTTGTAAACAAAACAAGGTTTTAGTCACAAATTGGTTGCAATTGGCCAATTCATTATCAATATTGAAAACAAAACTAACAAAGTTATATATATCCAAACATAGAAATGTTTGATTCGTTAAATCAGTATGTTTACAAAAGGTATTTGTTAATAATAATTGAACTAACCACCATGAATCATATATTGATGAATATATATTATGAATCACATATTGAGTCCGATTCACTTTTAGTTCAAATGTCTTTTCATGCAAACATACATGGAAGAAGCAAATACTAAGTGATAACAACGAGATTTATATCATTCAAGTCAAGAACACATATTAAAAGTCCTTTCATATGTAAATACTAATTATATGCTAAGCCAAAATCCGTATACATATTTTAGTTTCATTTTCACACAACAAAAAAGACATATCAGGCACTCCAAAGTCCAAACATCTTTTTCATTTATCAAGCATAATTTCCAATTATACAAGTAACAGTTATACTCCAATAAACTAAAAACGTTTTAATCTACGAAGATATGTAATTAAGTATTTTTGAAATTTACAGATCTGCTCGTCCATGTGATTTATACACACTATATGATTATACAAACCCATTCAATAGGAAAGAAAAACATAAACTATGGTGAATACTTACATCTATTATTTTGGAGATGGCGGTGATAATACATCAAGTAGTTTAACGTACCGACTTTCCACAAGAACCAATTAACATGCTTCTTTATTGATACCACTTTTTTTATAAAACTTTCGTGCTGATAACGTGTTGTATAACAACGGCATAATAGCAACACATATAACCGATGAATGAAAGAAGAAAATAGGGAGAATCGAGACTAATACATCTCATTGATCTTGATCTCATAAACTACAAATGAACCTCTATTTATAGGGCTCTCATAAACAAAGTATTTAGTACAATTATAATTAAGAGAATATAAAAGATGAAAGGTTTAAGAGGTTTAGGTATATGGATAGCCAGAATCATAATTATTCATAACAAAATCTATTTTTAGGTATACTAGCATGGTATTTGCGCGTTGCAGTGGCGGATACCCTGTAATTAAAGTTTAGACGCCAACAAAATAAAAAGGAATTGATTAACTGGAGAATAAAAAAATGATCTCAGTTCGATATGATTCACCTGTTTTTACCGGTTTCAACCGGTCATCTCCATTTCATTTTCGTACGGATTTTATTGGCTAGCCAAACCGGTGGCGACTTCGATTTCTGGTTGAATTCGTTGGTCTGATTCGGTTTTCAAAACCATATGTATCAACTTGTTAGCATATAAATTGTTTTAAGCTTTATATGTTTTATTAGCTTGTACAAGGTGTATAATAACATGTATTATTTTTAGAGTCCCTATGAGTGTTCTTCGCAGGTTGGAATCCATTCGTAGTCATTTTTTTAATGGTCATGATCCCAATAATGATCCCATAGCAAGAGAACCGACTTGGTTAAATGGAAAAATTGTTGGCTTCTTCAAAGAGAAAGGTTGGCAATGGTGTTTCAAGTTTGTATGCATTGAATAAGAGGTCTTAATTTATGTTCCAAATGAAGTGGTGGAGGATTCTTACTCATAATACGATCAAAAGTCGAGGTGATATCAGGCTATCCATGGAGAAGATGGGATGGTGGAAGTCATGAAGTCTCTAACTCTCGTCGTATTGGATGGATCCTAGTGCAATGAAATCAATGTTTTATTTGATTAAAGAAACAAGGTAATAATCTTCTATAACTGTATGCAAAAGAAACTGGGAACGGGCTAAAACTGCTTTCTGGGAAAACCTTTGGATTGGACATATCGACTTAAAGATCTATATCCCTCCGTATCTATTCTCTAGAGACATGTAAGGTTTGTGAAGGTTGGCACAAAGTTACTCAATCCCAGTTTGGACTTTTCTATTCCGTCAACAACCCAGGGGTGGTATCGCACAGGAGCCTTACGAAGCTATATTTAGGGGTTACTGGGTCCATAGACGTAAACCTTGTTCCTTCCTGTTTCAGATCGATGGACATGGCCCTTGGAGAAATCGGGTGATTATTCTCCTGTTGCTTTCCTTTAGAAAGAATGCTAAAGAATAAAAATGTAGTCGGACGTAACAACAAACGACACGGTGGCTAAAACGTTGTCCCACTATTAAGGTGGAATGTTCATTGCGTGAAAGTAAGATTTGATTCAATACCAGGACGGCGTTTCAATATTTCACTAGAGTTATGGATAAGAATCTATTACGGTTCTATTTGTAGACAATGAGTGTGAGTCGTCTACCATATATTTTTTTAAGTGTAATATGTATTTGAGATTTATCCCGAAAGATAACACGATGGTGAATATTACATACAACATAGGCCGACTCATATGAAGTCTATGGTTAACCTTGGTTAAACTGGCTTGTGAATCTTCGCCTATCTTCTAATTATAAGCAGGCTCTCGAAGGTGTTTTTTACGTAATGTGGTGGCATGTTTGGCAATATCGGAACAAGTATATCTTTGAAGCGGTTTCTTCTCCAAAGACGATGATTTTTGAGGATATTGTGTCTCGGTCTTTTTATTGGTGTCGTAATAGATGTAATGCCTCGTTTAGTTGGAACGATTGGCTTAAAAATCCGTACCTTGTCGCTTTGTAATTTCTAGCTTCTTGCTAGTGGTTTAATAATATATTGCTGTTCAAAAAAAAAATAACATGTATTATTTTATTTTTTGGGTGTTTTAAATATTACATTAATTAGTGTATTTAATTAGTTTATACTTGTAACATATGCGTGGAGGAATAAATGATGTACATTTTGCTTTAATATTTGTATTTGTTATATAGTTGATTTTGTAGTAAAAAGTGCATTTAAAGATTATACATTATTACATAATTTTTTTAGGCATTTATTGAAAAAAGTATGTTTAATTTGTTTTATATGTAGTGTTAGATTAAAAAAGACGAGTTCATAATTACCGATGTTAAAAAAAAAGAAATTTAAAAAACGTACCCTAAAGTATATGAAATGTTACTAAAACGACCTTAAACTTTTACCTATTTACGACTTTTTTATATAAAAAATCGTATTTATCAAATATGAAACGTATATCTATCAATTCATTCGTAAAAAAATATGTCATTGAAAAGATCATCGAATTGCGAACAAAACGAGCCTAATATTGCAATGCTTCTGACATAGCTACGCTTTTATAAAGAATGTTAAAGTTTAATATATATATTTTACGAAACTTACGGAAATAGTCCCTGAGGTTATCGGTTCGTTGCAAGGTTAATCCCAACGACTGACAAATACTACTTGAGGTTATCGGCCCATTGCAAAATAAACTCGCGCGCACCGCGGCGATGCGCGGGTTACGAACCTCGTTTTAGTCATATACGAGTAATATTCTAAAAATCATTTTTTTATAACATGAATAAGATCATTTCTAATTCTATCATATATGTTATACGAATATACAAAGTGATGCAATATATTAGGATCATTTTCATATTCCCATGAGGGGTGTGCATCACCATTGTTACACATAACTTGGGGTGTGAATCGGGTCGGGTCGGTCGGGTTCGGGTCGGTCGGGTCGGATCAATTCGGGTCAAAGCTTAATCAACACAAACCTTTATTCCAACTTCCTTTAATAAACATATCAACCCATTTCAAAATCCATTATCCCAAACAATAAAAAACAAACCAACATTATCTCAACCCCAACACAAAACCCCCTATATATTCTATATAATAACCCAAGTTACTACCACACCTAAAATTATCAAAAAACAAATTAACATCTCTCATCCTAAAATTTTACACATTATATCATAAACAAACAACACAATAACTATAATTCCATCAACAAACTATCACTTTCAATCTTAAAAATATCCCTACCTCAAATTTTTCAACCATAATTCTATCACCTCACCCCTCTCTTCAAACCCATTAATACTAAAAAACACTCTATCCAACAACTTCCCCCCCCTATTATTACCCAATACCTAAACCATCTATTCATTTCAATAAATCAACTTACCCCAACTCAAAAACCCTATTCCCACCCTACCAAACAAAATTATTACTCCTACCAACAACCAACTTACAACTATCTCAACTCAAAAACCACATACACAAAACCCACCACCCAAACCAAAATATAACTAACCTATATACTAAACTAATCACTATAAAACCATTCACCTCACCCCCTTACTCCCTAAAAATTTAACTTCCACTCTACAATTCAACCCCCACCCCCTTTTAATTATAAACCTAAAAATCCCAACCATCTCAACCATAATACCAACCCAATTAAAATCTCAAACCCAAACCCCATTCCACCAAATTACACTCTATCAAACCTCACAACCTCTCATAATTATATACTCACCCTAAAAACCTAATAACTCCTTACCACCACTTTTCACAAACAACCAAAAAAATTCCTACCCTTCCCAATCCCTAACTTACAACACCAATCCTACCAAAAATACACAACCTATTTCACATTCTAAACCCCAAAAATTTCCTCCCTAATTCAATTCCTCCCTTACAATCTCAAACATACCACAAACCACCATCACATCCTAACACCCACATATAATAACAATCCTAACCCTCCAATACAATCACCCCTAACACATACCCCAACATTTACTTCCCACTATTCTAACCACCCTTCTCAACCTTCAACCAACCTTCTCAACCTTCCATCAAAAACTAATAACACACCACCATAACCTCCTCATAAAATTACAAATCTTTCACTTTTCTAAACATACTCCACACAACTTATCCAAAAATAATAACCATACAAAATATTATTAAACACCCACCACAACTTCACCACAATATACCAATCATTATAAAAAACTCATTTCCAAAACATAATTTCCTCTCAACAACTCTTAACCCAAATAACTCTACTTTACACTCTAACTTACCCAACAAATCCATAAACATATCAAATATTCCAATAATTTAATACAATTATCCACAAAAAAACATAATAATTAACCTATAATCCAAAAAATTCTTATCGTAAAATTCATTTTTCAAACATTCATCTATTACTAAAACACCAACATAGACTTTCCCAATTTCTATTCCACAAATAACTCATCCATTCTACATTAAATATTTATTATCTAATGTATTTTATTTTATTTATTTTTATGCCTTATTATATCAAACTTAATACACAAAAAATCTATTATACTAAACAACACATTTCTCAACAATAAAACTCCTATTTATCTAATAACTAAAATAAATTATGAACTTCTATAATTAAAACCCTTATATTAATTTAATCTCTTTTATAACAAATCCTATTATTATACATAATTAAATCTCTTCCTTTCAATATACTTAATAAAATTTTCCTATTCAGAAAACACCCGAAAATTTTTCTCAAAATAACCCAAACTCTTCAATAAACTTTTACCAATACCAAATCTAAACAAATTATCCTATATAAAATAAACCAATACAATTTAATATCAATATAATATTCGACAAACTCTTTAATTTACAATTCATAACATCTCAATTACTAAACTTAACATTACGCAAACAATTCCACCATACAACCTACCTTATTTTCCACCAAGTTACAATCACCAATACTTTTTTATATAATATTAACCCAACATACACACACACTATAACCAAATTCATTAAAAGTCCCACTATAATATAATATTCCAACACAACACCACTTTTAACCCCACTATATAAGAAAACACACATTCCATTATCTCCTTCCCATTATTCAAATAAATTTGTTGGAAACAAAAAAGTGAAAAAACTATCGTTAGTTTATAACAGACCGATCATTGTTTAATGGTTAAGAGTCTTTTTATATAGAAAAAACAAGATAAATGCAGTATAATTAAATTGGTTCATGCATGAAAAAAAAAACGATACTTGATGCAATACTTAGAATTGAATATAAAAATTGTAAAAACCTTTTTATAAAAATAATATGGTAACTTCTTTTCACACCAAATATTAGTGCGAGAACTGACAGAACCACCAAAAACATGCATGCACGCCTTTAATAATTGTATTTTTGCACATATGTTCTAAAAATAAAAAAAACCATACCCGAACCTGACCTTGTTTAAAACTCGGGTTACTCGGGTTCGGGTCAATTCGGGTTCGGGTCAACCCGAATTTGAGTAAAATGACAAAAAAAAAACTTTTTTTTTACTTTTTTAACTAGAAAATCTATTAATTTATATTGAAAAAAATTAAAAAAAAATATTCGGGTCAATCGGGTTGACCCGAACCCGAGTTAGCCAAAACATTTCAACCCGAGACCTGACCCTATTTAGAACTTGGGTCATTCGGATTGACCCGAATAAGATTTTTGACCCGAGTGACCCGACCCGAATAGGGTCGGGTCGGGTTCGGGTTAGCTTTTTTGACACCCCTAACTATATGAAGATTATTTCATATAAAAACCCGGGTTCAGGTAAATGTAACACTCTAAAAAAGATAGACTCAGGTACAAAAAGATGCGAATTAAAAAGAACACAAGAAGATTTGATATGGATTTCTACTCAGCCCCATATAAGGAAAGCTTTCGCTTCATTTTCTTGATCTCGTGAGATCTCTTCACGGGTCGAAGCTATACAAAACCAAAACAAAAGACCAAACAAACCTATTCCAGTAACTCAGATCTTTTTCATATCTTTCAACGAAGAGGTCTCACAAAAAGATGTTCCATGCATTACCTTTCAACGAAGATGTAACAAGATACAAAAGTGGCAGCTAAAACTTATTGATCTTCTTATTTTCTTATGACTCTTTATTGGCATCTTTTTGTAGTTGTCGGACGTGTTAGTCTTCATCTCTTTAAGAATGTTACATTTATCAAAATTGGGTTTTATATGGAAAAATATTTTGTATAGTTATGTTCCTAGTACTCTATGATAGTGGTGTATGACTGTCCTATACTCGTATTCGTTTTTGGAAAGATATATGGGTTGGCGAGGCCCCTCTCTCTATCAGGTACAATCGTCTTTACCGACTTGATCTAGACAAAGATTGTCTCATCACCGACCATATCATTAATGGTCAATGGCATTGAAATTGGTCTAGGACCAATATTGGTGTTCGAAATCTTGCTTTTTTCGCGACATGCTGAATGAGATTGGCCAACTCAATATTGTTTCTAGCGAAGACACATGTGTTTGGAATCTTGGCCCAAATGGTACTTTCACGGTAAAGGATGCTCGTAATATTATTGACCAAAAGACTCTTCCTTCTACTTCTTTGGACAAAATCATTCCCCGCAAGGTTAATATTTTTATGTGGAGATTGTCATTGGATCGGCTTCCTCACAGGTTGAATCTCTTTTTGCGTGGAATGGATATTCCGGTTATTTCTTTTTCTTCTTGCAATGTTAACGTTGAATCTGCCAATCATATTTTCTTTGAATGCATTATTGCTTCTGATTTATGGAAGCTCGTGTATAGATGGTGCGAAATCTTTTTTTTTTTTGAACAGCGGATTTTATTAAGAAACTACCAAGGACCTAGAATTACAGAGAAATCAAAAAAGGGTTTTTAAGCCAATCATCACAACTGAACGATGCATTACATCTAGACTTACACAAATAAAAAGATATGGAAACAATATCATCAAAAATAATCGCCTTTGAAGGTTTCTTCTCCTCGAATAGAAGTTTGTTTCGATAAGACCACACAAGCCACCAAACCACAAAAAAGACACCTTGGATCATCATCTTAACTTTAGACTGAAGACGTAAAGAGGCCATCCAGTTGATCCATTCAGTGAAGGAGTTAACGTCCGAATATTCGATATCCCACCAAGAACAGATTTTGCGCACAATTTGTCTAACTAAACAACAACTAAAAAATATATGTCTCGTAGATTCAACCCCCCTATCACAAATGTGACAAAGGATAGAATCGATCTCAATACCTCTACGCGAAATATTGAATCTCGTAGGAAACGCTTCCAATTTGATTTTTCAAGCTAGAATATTCACCTTAATCGGGACACTTTTAATCCAAAGAGTTTTAGAATCCACCGTCAAGAGACGTTGATCATCAATAAATCTCCGAATAGGTGCGAAATCTCCTTTGTCCAAGCTTTATCCTTTGAGGCGTTTAAAGATTGGTTATCCTCTTGGCATACTCCTAAAGAAAAGAAACACATGCTTTTCATCATTTCTACCTCGGTTCTTTGGTGGCTTTGGAGATTCCGAAATAGTGTTACTCTTAACTCTCAACCATCTTGGAGGCGGCTAGAGAAAAAATGATTGAGAGCATAAATAACAAAGACAAAATGATCCAGACTTACCAAGCAATCTAAGAATGTGTTCTCGTATCGTTTCATACGTTTACGTTTTTATCTATGTATTCTTTTTAATTACGATTTGAATGTTATTGTTATGTAATGTTTTTTATTATTTATGTAATGTTTTTTATTATTAATGAAATAAAAATTTGAAGTTAAAAAGATTGAAAATGAAAGAAAAAAAATGAAGGTCGCCTTATAGTGGTAAAAGGTCGCCTGTAGGTCGCTGGAGAGAGAAAGTTGATGTGACATCGGAAAATGCAAGTCAAGACCGAGTATGATAGTGAGCAGCCTTAGAAAAACATTGTAATAAAAATTTTATGTGATCATATATTACCCATTACTAACTAATAATAAAACAACCAGACAAAAAGTGATAGCATATCCAACGAGTTTCATACAGCGTCATAATTAAACATCTTGGACCTATTAAAACCCATTCATATTATTTAATATTTTTGTTGGACAATATTTTTGGTTTAATTTAACCGAGATGGTGTTGGGTTTTATGTTGTTTAATATCATGTCTTAAACATTATGCGTGTTTAATAGCATGTAATAATCTTTGAAAAATGTAACTTTGTATGTGTTTGGTTTGACGGTGAACAATACACATGTACGATGATGTGATGCTCATGTTGAGGTGATATGTAACATTCCGCCTACTTATACCATAATATTGTTCGCTTTGCCCGCAGGCTCACGGCTTTGCTTTATGACCCTCATGTAAAGACTTCCCGGCAGGTCACCCATACAAGTACTACTTTGACATGAGCATGCTTAACTGTCAGTTCCTAAGAACCCCACTTGCAGTAGACCACAAAACGCGTTGTGTCATTGTAAGGCGAATGTTATCTTATGAACCTAGCATTACTCCAGCCACAGCCGATGTGGGATTTGCCTAGGGTGTTACTTGATAAGTTTAATGACTATCGCTCAACTCGTCAAACTCCATGAGATGACAACAAAAGAATGGTTGCAAACTCATGTAAATTTTCAAAATTAAATATATTGAATATATTATCTAGCTCGCTAACTTTCACTAACTCGTCACACTCCATGAGATGACAATAAACGAAAGGTTTGCAAACTCATGTAAATTTTCAAAATTAAATATTTGAATATACTATCCAACTCGCTAAATTTCACTCAACTCATCAAACTCCATGAGATGACAATAAATAAAAGTTTGCAAACTCATATTTTGAATATGCTACCCAGCTCGCTAAATTTCACTCAACTCGTCAAACTCTATGAGATGACAATAAACGAAAGGTTTGCAAACTCATGTAAATTTTCCAAATTAAATATTTTGAATATACTACCTAGCTAATTTTATGAAAATTTTATAAAATGACGAAGAAAAAAATTGAGAACTCATATGAATACCTCGTGCCGATATTTGCTCTACCGAAACGAAATATCAAATGCAACAACGTAATATCTATCTCAAATTATATAAGTGATATACATCACACAATATAAACAAGCAAAATTTTCTCTTTTCCCCGATGTCGGACTAAATGCTTAAAATAAAAACTAAAGATTCGCTTGATAAAGCAAATAATTAGTCATTTGCGAAGTAATATTTAGAAGACCATGTTAGATAACGAAGCTCTAGTAGGCTGTGACGTATTATTAAGGCATAATTTATGGAGACTAGACAAGATGAAACTTTAATGGACCCTAAGCCCATAAACGGGTTTGGGCCTACTAACTTATTATCTAATACTCTCTTGCAATTTGAGCGGCGAAATCACAAAAGCTCGGACTGGAATTATAAAACAAAATAACACAGTAAAGCAATAACTAGTTATTTGATGATAAATTGCTGATGAAGATATCCGATAACAAGCGGAGACTGATTCTTCAAACATCAACAAGCATAAACATGCACCGAAATCAAAAGCATTAAACCAAACATAATTTGTTTTTGAAGAAATCCGCCAATATGTGTAACACCCCTAAATAGGATCGCAGCGGAATAATATGTCCGGGAGCGTTACATCATACATCAATAGCACAAGGTATGAGAACGGCCTATAAATGAGTCGTTTGAAAAACTGATACATTGGATTTCATAAATTGTTTGTTACAACAGCACCACGGCTTAACATGTTCACTTGTAAATGTAAAGATTTTAAAACATATTCCATCCGTCCCAAATTAATAGTCCATCTTTTCATTTTGGGTTGTCCTAAAATTATTGTCCCCTTCTAAATATAGTTGTGAGTAATGTAGCAAGTTTATCATATTGCCCCTAATGATACTAGAAATTACAAACTTTATTCAAAGCTTTAATTAATTCCATAAGGGTAAAACTGTCTTTCTACAAAAAAATAAAAGAGAGAATGCAGTAATGATTATGTTTTCTTAAACTGTGTGTTTTTTTAGGGGAACAGTTAATTTGAGACGGATGGAGTACTATTTGGTTCAATTTTATTTTTGGCAGTTGGTTAAAATGTATTTTTGTCTTTTCATAATGTTAAATTAAAATAATTAAGTAGGACTTATGAACTCACATTATTTCCTTTTTTCTTTTAATTTTTTTTGGGTTCGTTTGGTTTGATTATGGGTTTAGAATTTGGATTTGAAGTTAAATTGTAACACCACTAAAATATGCAGCAGCGGAAAAGATAACCAGGTGCATTACTTCATAATACA
>BQNB010042187.1:30540-46282 GCA_026074375.1 Tanacetum coccineum | reverse complement strand
CCCGGGTGATCATACTTACCCGGTTTAATATACGTATTTTATATATATTTTATTATTTTTGTAAGTCTTAACTTTTTACCTTGGTTAAAGGTGAAGAGTTGGAATTTACCTAAGTAGTATTTTTATTATATATTTTACGTGTACAAAACTTAACAATCAGTGGGCAAAATATTAGGCACATCAACGGGGATGTCTTCCACCACATCAATGGTTGAATCTCCCGAATCAGGATAATCAACATGAAATGATTCCAATTCTGGAAGGGAGGTAGAATTATCGTCATCTTCCGAGTCGTAATCATCACTCTCAATACCGAGTCATCCGGACCGGGAAATATATTGATCTCCTCCCTAAGAGAGTCACTATCCTCAACGGGGATAGGAAATGTGGGAAGAGACTCGATGATCGTATGAAAATCTTTCGGCGAACGGGGAGATGAATTATCGTATAGCAACCTCTCCAAAAGACTAATATATTCCTCGTGCTCTCTATTCACAATTCTTGGAGGAATTGTTATGAGTTCACCGGCGAACTCATCGAAGAGAGAACCAATCTTGGGAGAGGAAGCCATCAAAGTATCACTATTGAGTAATGACTCAAGAAGATAAGACTCGGTATAAAAACGATCATTTTTCGGAGTAGAATCGAGGTCTTCATTATGAATCGGATTAAACTCATTAGAAATGATTTCCCCGTCAAGATCAAAAGGAGGGTTTGAATAAGTTTTAAAACTTATTTCGTGAATAATCTCCTCATGACTTGACTCGTTATCACTAGAGGTAGAATTGTCGAAGAGAGGATTAGAAAACTTTGAAAAATTTGTCGTTTGAGAATCATCACAATCGGGCACATCACGCTCACATTTGATATCGGAAAAATCCTCGGACTTACTTGGGATTGGGACAAGGTTATCATCACTAGACTTTATTAATTCATTCGATTCCGTTTTTGGAATAGTGCTAAGATGCTCATCCCCCATACTTAGAGAGTTATCGGGCTTCTCGGTTGGTAAGACGGGTGTAATTGCAATAGTATACTCCCCGTCATCATCATCATCATCATTGTTGCAGAAGGCAGGACGATTCCAGTTTGGAGTATTAATAAAATCAGCCAATTCCTCGTTTATACTTTGCAAATCATGAAGAAGTTTGTTAAGCAATTCTTGTACATCCTCGGGTTGAGCATGCTTAACTTAAAAAAATTTGTCCCAAGCTTGTATTAAAACCTTCGGTGTTTCCCTAAAAGAAATACAATTAAACTTCATTAAAAAGTTTTGTATCGATTTCATTAGGTATTCTCGGGCTTGCAAAGCTTCCATTCTCATTTCTTGAGGAGTTTGATGAATAACATGAAATTGTGGGGGTTGAAATTGGTCAAAACCGGAAGAATTGGAATCCTAAAAATTTTGATTCATCGGTTGACATTCAAAAGTCGCATGAAGACCCCCGTAATTTTCACAAAAAAGAATTTGTTGTTGAAAACTTGGTAAAGTTTGTGGGAACACATCATAGTTTTGATTGTAGCATGGTTCCGGATTAGAGATAATCGGAACTTGCGATGTACAATAGTGACCATAACGAGCATCGTTCCCGCAAAATTCACACAAGATTGGTTGATAGTGTGTGGGGTGGTAAGAAAGATTTTGAGAATCATTAAAAAATTTGGATTTGGATCATAAGCGAATGAATTTCCAGATCTCAAAGCGAAAAATGAACAAAATCCACCATTTAACGGGCCTTCACACCCGCAACAAGTTCCATAAGTGCAATTCAAACAAGTTCCATTTAAAAGATTAACACCACACTACTAGCACGTACATAGATAGCAATAAAAGCCATCACATGGTTGTCCACACCCCACACACTCACATTGGTTATACGAAGACATGTCAAAGAATTAAACAAATAAGAGGGTAACAAAGATAAGAATTAAACGAATAAGAGGATAGAGAAGATTATTTATAGCAAAATACATAAAAAATATTTTTGGTAACCGATAATCGAACAAGTGTACGGTAGCTCTTTAGAAAACTCACAAAGAAGCGGAGGAGCGGGTAAGCGCGGAGCTATTCAAAACCTTCTCCTTTCGAGTCGAAGTTCGTAGGATCGACCCTCCTTATACCTCTCTTATAGTTTGTAATCTAAAGGTGAGCCGAATTCACAAGTGACACAACGGTCGATTTTGTTGATTTTAGATTTTTTTGGTATTTTTGATTACTTGAAAATATTCACCAAATAAAACGATAACTTCACGGGGAAGGGTCTTCAAGGCACAACAAACTTCAACTCGATAATCGTACACACCTCCCGGCCAACGGCGCCAAAAATTAACAACTTTAAAACTAACCTTTTAGTATATATAATATATAAATATATATAAGGATAATTCTAAAAATATCAATAATAGTGAGAGAGTAAGTATTCCGTAAGGCTCTTTAAAAGAATTTCACTTTTATCCAAAGTAAAACCCTAAAAAACCTTCCAGGGCCGTTTCCCTAAAAGAAATACGATTAAACTTCTTTAAAAAGTTTTGTTTCAATTTCATTAGGTCTTCTCGAGCATGCAAAGCTTCCATTCTCATTTCTTGAGGAGTTTGATGAATGACAGGAAATTGCGGGGGTTGAAATTGGTCAAAACCGGAAGAATTGGAATCGTGAAAATTTTGATTCATCGGTTGACATTTAAAAGTCGCATGAAGACCCCCGCAATTTTCACAACAAAGAATTTGTTGATGAAAACTTGGTAAAGTTTATGGGAACTCATCATAGTTTTGATTGTAGCATGGTTACGAATTAGAGATAATCAAAACTTGCGGTGTACAATAGTGACCATAACGAGCATCGTTCCCTCAAAATTCACACAAGATTGGTTGATAGTGTGTGGGGTGGTAAGAAAGATTTTGAGAATCATCAAAAAAATTCGGATTTAGATCATAAGCGAATGAATTTCCAGCTCTCAAAGCTCAAAATGAACAAAATCCACCGTTTAACGGGCCTTCACACCCGCAACAAGTGACTGGGTTTCCATCTCCATAAGTGAAATTCAAACAAGTTCCATTTAAAAGATTAACACCACACTGCTGGCACGTACATAGATAGCAATAAAATCCATCACATGGTTGTCCACACCCACACACTCACATTGGTTATACGAAGACATATCGAAGAATTAAACAAATAAGAGGGTAACGAAGATAAGAATTAAACGAATAAGAGGATAGAGAAGATTATTTATAGCAAAATATATAAAAAATATTTTTGGTAACCGATAATCGAACAAGTGTACGGTAGCTCTTTAGAAAATGCACAAAGAAGCGGAGGAGCGGGTAAGCGCGAAGCTATTAAAACCTTCTCCTTTTGGGTCGAAGTTCGTAGGATCGACCCTCCTTATACCTCTGTTAAAGTTTGTAATCTAAAGGTGAGCCGAATTCACAAGTGACACAACGGTCGATTTTTTTGTTTTTCGATTTTTTTGGTATTTTTGATTACTTGAAAATATTAACAAAATAAAACGATAACTTCACGGGGAAGGGTCTTCAAGGCACAACAAACTTCAACTCGATAATCGTACACACCTCCCCGACAACGGCGCCAAAAATTGACAACTTTAAAACTAACCTTTTAGTATATATAAATATATATAATATATAAATATATATAAGGATAATTCCAAAAATTTCAATAATAGTGAGAGAGTAAGTATTCCGTAAGGCTCTTTAAAAGAACTTCACTTTTATCCAAAGTATAACCCTAAAAAAACCTTCCAGGGTCGTTTCCCTAAAAGAAATACGATTAAACTTCCGTAAAAAGTTTTGTATCGATTTCATTAGGTCTTCTCGAGCTTACAAAGCTTCTATTCTCATTTCTTGAGTAGTTTGATGAATGACAGGAAATTGCGGGGGTTGAAATTGGTCAAAACCGGAAGAGTTGGAATCGTGAAAATTTTGATTCATCGATTGACATTCAAAAGTCGCAAGAAGATCCCCGTAATTTTCACAACAAAGAATTTGTTGTTGAAAACTTGGTAAAGTTTGTGGGAACTCATCATAGTTTTGATTGTAGCATGGTTCCGGATTAGAGATAATCGAAACTTACGGTGTAGAATAGTGACCATAGCGAGCATCGTTCCCATAAAATTCACACATGATTGGTTGATAGTATGTGGGGTGGTAAGAAAATTTTTGAGAATCATCGAAAAAATTCGGATTTAGATCATAAGCGAATGAATTTCCAGCTCTCGAAGCGTAAAATGAACAAAATCCACCGTTTAACGGGCCTTCACACCCGCAACAAGTGACTGGCTTTCCATCTCCATAAGTGCAATTCAAACAAGTTCCATTTAAAAGATTAACACCACACTGCTAGCACGTACATAGATAGCAATAAAAGCCATCACATGGTGGTTATACGAAGACATGTCGAAGAATTAAACAAATAAGAGGGTAACGAAGATAAGAATTAAACGAATAAGAGGATAGAGAAAAGTATTTATAGCAAAATACATAAAAAATATTTTTGGTAACCGATAATCGAACAAGTGTACGGTAGCTCTTTAGAAAACTCACAAAGAAGCGGAGGAGCGGGTAAGCGCAGAGCTATTAAAAACCTTCTCCTTTCGAGTCGAAGTTTGTAGGATCGACCCTCCTTATACCTCTCTTATAGTTTGTAATCTAAAGGTGAGCCGAATTCACAAGTGACACAACGGTCGATTTTGTTGATTTTAGATTTTTTTGGTATTTTTGATTACTTGAAAATATTCACAAAAGAAAATGATAACTTCACGGGGAAGGGTCTTCAAGGCACAACAAACTTCAAATCGATAATCGTACACACCTCCCCGGCAACGGCGCCAAAAATTGACCACTTTAAAACTAACCTTTTAGTATATATAAATATATATAAGGATAATTCTATAAATATCAATAATAGTGAGAGAGTAAGTATTCTGTAAGGCTCTTTAAAAGAATTTCACTTTTATCCAAAGTAAAACCCTAAAAAACCTTCCTGGGTCGATTCCCTAAAAGAAATACGATTAAACTTCTTTAAAAAGTTTTGTATATATTTCATTAGGTCTTCTCGGGCTTGCAAAGCCTCCATTCTCATTTCATGAGGAGTTTGATGAATGACAGGAAATTACGGGGGTTGAAATTGGTCAAAACCGGAAGAAGTGGAATCGTGAAAATTTTGATTCATCGGTTGACATTCAAAAGTCGCATGAAGACCCCCGATATTTTCACAACAAAGAATTTGTTGTTGAAAACTTGGTAAAGTTTGTGGGAACTCATTATAGTTTTGATTGTAGCATGGTTCCGGTTAGAGATAATCAGAACTTGCGGTGTACAATAGTGACCATAACGAGCATCGTTCCAGCAAAATTCACACAAGATTGGTTGATAGTGTGTGGGGTGGTAAGAAAGATTTTGAGAATCATCGAAAAAATTTGGATTTGGATCATAAGCGAATGAATTTCCAGCTCTCGAAGCGCAAAATGAACAAAATCCACCGTTTAACGGGCCTTTACACCCGCAATAAGTGACTAGCTTTCCATCTCCATAAGTGCAATTCAAACAAGTTCCATTTAAAAGATTAACACCACACTGCTGGCACGTACATAGATAGCAATAAAAGCCATGACATGGTTGTCCACACCCCACACACTCACGTTGGTTATACGAAGACATGTCAAAGAATTAAACAAATAAGAGGGTAACGAAGATAAGAATTAAACGAATAAGAGGATAGAGAAGATTATTTATATCAAAATACATAAAAAAATATTTTTGGTAACCGATAATCGAACAAGTGTACGGTAGCTCTTTAGAAAACGCACAAAGAAGCGGAGGAGCGGGTAAGCGCGAAGCTATTAAAAACCTTTTCCTTTCGGGTCAAAGTTCGTAGGATCGACCCTCCTTATACCTCTCTTATAGTTTGTAATCTAAAGGTGAGCCGAATTCACAAGTGACACAACGGTCGATTTTGTTGTTTTTTTTTATTTTTTTGGTATTTTTGATTACTTTAAAATATTCACAAAAGAAAACAATAACTTCATGGGGAAAGGTCTTCAAGGCACAACAAACTTCAACTCGATAATCGTATACACCTCCCCGGCAACGGCGCCAAAAATTGACAACTTTAAAACTAACCTTTTTGTATATATAAATATATAGAATATATAAATATATATAAGGATAATTCTAAAAATATCAATATTAGTTAGAGAGTAAGTATTCCGTAAGGCTCTTTAAAAGAATTTCACTTTTATCCAATGTAAAACCCTAAAAAAACCATCCCGGGTCGTTTCCCTAAAAGAAATACGGTTAAACTTCTTTAAAAAGTTTTGTAACGATTTCATTAGGTCTTCTAGGGCTTGCAAAGCTTCCATTCTCATTTCTTGAGGAGTTTGATGAATGACGGGAAATTGTGGGGGTTGAAATTGGTCAAAACCGGAAGAATTGGAATGGTGAAAATTTTGATTCATCGGTTGACATTCAAAAATAGCATGAAGACCCCCGATATTTTCACAACAAAGAATTTGTTGTTGAAAACTTGGTAAAGTTTATGGGAACTCATCATAGTTTTGATTGTAGCATGGTTCCGGATTAGAGATAATCGGAACTTGCGGTGTACAATAGTGACCATAACGAGCATCGTTCCCGCAAAATTCACACAAGATTGGTTGATAGTGTGCGGGGTGGTAAGAAAGATTTTGAGAATCATCGAAAAAATTCGGATTTGGATCATAAGCGAATGAATTTCCAGCTCTTGAAGCGCAAAATGAACAAAATCCACCGTTTAACGGGCCTTTACACCCGCAACAAGTGACTGGCTTTCCATCTCCATAAGTGCAATTCAAACAAGTTCCATTTAAAAGATTAACACCACACTGCTGGCACGTACATAGATAGCAATAAAAGCCATCACATGGTTGTCCACACCCCACACACTCACGTTGGTTATACGAAGACATGTCGAAGAATTAAACAAATAAGAGGGTAACGAAGATAAGAATTAAACGAATAAGAGGATAGAGAAGATTATTTATAGCAAAATACATAAAAAAATATTTTTGGTAACCGATAATCGAACAAGTGTACGGTAGCTCTTTAGAAAATGCACAAAGAAGCGGAGGAGCGGGTAAGCGCGAAGCTATTAAAAACCTTTTCCTTTCAGGTAAAAGTTCATAGGATCGACCCTCCTTATACCTCTCTTATAGTTTGTAATCTAAAGGTGAGCCGAATTCACAAGTGACACAACGGTCGATTTTGTTGTTTTTTAATTTTTTTGGTATTTTTGATTACTTTAAAATATTCACAAAAGAAAACAATAACTTCACGGGAAAGGGTCTTCAAGGCACAACAAACTTCAACTCGATAATCGTACACACCTCCCCGGCAACGGCGCCAAAAATTAACAACTTTAAAACTAACCTTTTAGTATATATAAATATATATAATATATAAATATATATAAGGATAATTCTAAAAATATCAATAATAGTGAGAGAGTAAGTATTCCGTAAGGCTCTTTAAAAGAATTTCTCTTTTATCCAAAGTAAAACCCTAAAAAAACCTTCCCGGGTCGTTTCCCTAAAAGAAATACGATTAAACTTCTTTAAAAAGTTTTGTATCGATTTCATTAGGTCTTCTCGGGTTTGCAAAGCTTCCATTCTCATTTCTTGAGGAGTTTGATGAATGACGGGAAATTGTGGGGGTTGAAATTGGTCAAAACCGGAAGAATTAGAATTGTGAAAATTTTGATTCATCTGTTGACATTTAAAAGTCGCATGAAGACCCCCGCAATTTTCACAACTAAGAATTTGTTGTTGAAAACTTGGTAAAGTTGTGGGAACTCATCATACTTTTGATTGTAGCATGGTTTCGGATTAGAGATAATCGGAACTTGCGGTGTACAATAGTGACCATAACGAGCATCGTTCCCGCAAAATTCACACAAGATTGGTTGATAGTGTGTGGGGTGGTAAGAAAGATTTTGAGAATCATCAAAAAAATTCGGATTTGGATCATAAGCGAATGAATTTCCAGCTCTCGAAGCGCAAAATGAACAAAATCCACCATTTAATGGGCCTTCACACCCGCAACATGTGACTGGCTTTCCATCTCCGTATGTGCAATTCAAACAAGTTTCATTTAAAAGATTAACACCACACTACTGGCATGTACATAGATAGCAATAAAAGCCATCACATGGTTGTCCACACCCCACACACTCACGTTGGTTATACGAAGACATGTCGAAGAATTAAACAAATAAGAGGGTAACGAAGACAAGAATTAAACGAATAAGAGGATAGAGAAGATTATTTATAGCAAAATACATAAAAAATATTTTTGGTAACCGATAATCGAACAAGTATACGGTAGCTCTTTAGAAAACGCACAAAGAAGCGGAGGAGCGGGTAAGCGCGAAGCTATTAAAAACTTTCTCCTTTCGGGTCAAAGTTCGTAGGATCGACCCTCCTTATACCTCTCTTATAGTTTGTAATCTAAAGGTGAGCCGAATTCACAAGTGACACAATGGTCGATTTTGTTGTTTTTCGATTTTATTGGTATTTTTGATTACTTGAAAATATTCACAAAAGACAACGATAACTTCACGGTAAAGGGTCTCAAGGCACAACAAACTTCAACTCGATAATCGTACACACCTCCCCGGCAACGGCGCCAAAAATTGACAACTTTAAAACTAACCTTTTAGTATATATAAATATATATAATATATAAATATATATAATATATAAATATATAAATATATATAAGGATAATTCCAAAAATATCAATAATAGTGAGAGAGTAAGTATTCCGTAAGGCTGTTTAAAAGAATTTCACTTTTATCCAAAGTAAAACCCTAAAAAAAACTTCCCGGGTCGTTTCCCGACGAGGCGTGAATTGATAATCGAGTATCGGTTTGGGGAACAATGCTTGAATATAAAAATTTTGATTGGGTTTTCTATTTCTACTGGAAAAACAAGTAAGGCAAACTAAAAACGAATGTAATTAAAGCTAAAACCCTAAAACCAAAAAGGAAATCCTAAAAAAAACGAGACTTAAAACCCAAATTATCAAAATTTAATCCTAAATTGATTTTTTAGCTTTTTATAACCCCTAAATGACTGAAATGCAAGAATAAATAAAAGAAACCTTAAAACGTAAGCAATTAAAGTGAAAAAAACAAAGAAAAACGATAACGGGACCAAATCCCGTTCTTTAAAAAACCAAATTCTATAAATTTAACCTTAAAAATGCAAATTTAATTTTTAACAGTCCTAAATGATAAAGAAAATTTAAAAAAAAAGAATTATATTTTTTTTACTTTTAAATAATTTAATATGAATTAAAAACAGTTTTAATAAAAACGATTAATTAAAAATACTAAACGAAGTTGGAAAAATCTGAAAAATTCATGAAAAGTACTTTGAACTATGCTGATTCTAAAAAAATAAAATGGTGAAAAGTGCTTATTGAAATAAGCTAGAAATAAGCCGAATTGGTCTGATAAGCTAAAAGGGGAAAAATGGTTAAATACTAAATGTTGCAAGGGTATACCAAATAGCCCTGGTCTGGTGCAATGGTTAAAGCGTTGGGGTGCTATGTGGGAGGTCTCGGGTTCGAGCCTTGTTCACCCTTGACTTCCCCTACACCCCAATGTTTTTATTTTTGAAAACTTTTTAAACAACTTTTTTAATAAACTGAAAATAAGCATTTTTAAAATTAAAAATTATTTTTGAAAAGCAATAATAAGCACAGAAATGAGCTTTTAACTGACAGAAGCTAAAAACTAGAAATCTTTCAAAATAACAAACTGTTTGAGCTAAAAAGCTCATATAAGCTCACAGAATGTACCAAAAAGCCAAGATACATGCTAAACTAACCTAAATAAGCAGGTAGAACTGAAATAAGCCAAATAAGATAAGCAGAAATGCTTAAAAGAAAGATAAGCAGTTTTGAGCTTTTAACAAAGACACAAGCCAAAGGGCTTTTGCAGCCCTCTAATAAGCTCACCAAATGAGCTTATTATACTACAAAAACTTAAAACAGATTAATATTACCTACCAAACTACTTATGCTTAAAAATTCAAAGTCTAAAACAAACTTTAACTAATCTAAAAATGAAATTGAACTTTGATAAAAACTGACCCATAACTTGAACTAAGAAACAGTTTTGACCCATTGTTTAGAAAACTAATGAAATAGTGCTAAAAACGTTTTGACCAGATAATAGACTTAAAATTGAATGTATTTTGAACTTGAAAAACATACTTTTAACACCTTAAAACTAAAAATCAAACTTATGCATTCTAAAACTTAAAAATCTCCACAGACTTGAACATTTTCTTATGAAAACTTGCAAACTAACTAAAACTTGATTTTAACTTGCTTAAATCTAATCTGAAACTGATTTAAGATGAATTAAAAGTAGTTTTAAGAAACAAGAGTGGTCAAAACAGTACTAACCATAAGGTTAGTACTGCCTAGCCAAACACCCCTTTAACTTTTTAGAACCAAATTTAGACTTTAAAAACTGAAATCTAAAGCACAAAAGACTAAGACCAGATAATCAATATACTAACTAAGCATGATTAAGCAATTTTAAACTAGAGATAAGCACATCAAATAAGCAAAACTGCATAAGCAGTTTCAAAGCATATAATGGACAGTTTTAAGTAATCTATGACAAATGGACATTAAGCACTAAACAAAGCATGAAAAGTAATCAAATAAGCATATAAAAGACTGAATAAACATTCAACAACTAGAATAAGCACGAATAAGCTCAGTATAAGCAGAATATAAGCATAACAATTATCCAACAGTAAATAAGCTAGACTTTGGAGTAGAAGAACTTACAAGTGGTCCAATGTTTTTGGTGAAGGCTTAACACCACAAACACTTTCCAAATCACCCTAAAGCTTCCCAAGAAGCACTAAACCATGGCCATCCTTTATTCACCATGCTCCATTGATTCTTGAACACATATTTTGATAAATGAAACAGTAGCTTTTAAAAACTTTTGGAAAACCTTTTAATGAGTTAAAAACAGGTTACAAAAGCTTAAAAGAGCTTAACAAAGACACTTGTGAATAACAATAAGCTTGAATGGCATAAAACTTATAGTGAATAACCAAAAAGCTTTAATATTATTAAGAGAATAATACGAGTACTCTAACAGACTAAGGGTTTACAAAACCTTAAAGCTATGAGAGTAGTATGTGAAAAAATGCGTATATATGATGATCCCAGCTACTTAACCAAGTGTAAGGACACCTTTTAAAGTCAATAGAGTGAGTCCTGTAACATGATAGTTAAACTGAACCAAAATCTACAAATAAAATGGGTATATACACAAAATACATTCAAACATAACAAGAACGCTTCTTTGACTCTGATAAGTTCCTATCTTCAATCAGTAGTGAAAATTTCATGCAAGCAGTGGAAACCTGGCAGAGGTATAGATACACTAACATGGGAAAAATCTCGTACAGTGGAGAACCATATACCCTAGCAGTGGAATGCCTTAGGCATTTATTGGTCCTAACAATCCTCACCCTAAACTTGATACTTCATCTGTATGTCAAGTTTCCAGAATAAAATGAGTTAGTCTGAGAGGATGCTTCAAACACCTATTCGCTTCTTTGATTTGTTCTCTAATATAAGTTTGATCATCTGAATTAAAGTCCATCATCAAACTCACTTACTTCACACGTATAGATCAAGAATCTTTGAAGTGTAGTCTTTGGAAGTGGATACTCAACATCATCAAGCATGTAGATAATCATACCTTTCATTATCAAGCAGTGTACTCTACATGATTTGTACAACCTCCAACTCTTAATAGGTGCTTCAAACTGCCATAAACCATCATAGTAACATGTTTCAAACATGGACCTTAAAGGCCAGCTATAGACATGTTTTTTCTAGGTCACTCTTTGGATAATGTCTTCCTTAAACCTATCTTTAACCAGCTTCCATAAGTCTACCATGGCATCTACGGTTAGATTTCCTTTAAGCATCAGCCTCAAAATAAGGATATTCTTGGTGCCAGTACCAACTCTAAAAATCAATAAACCACCCATTAGCTTGTCTTGAAGTTTTCCAGATCAAAATATTGGTGCTTTGACAACTGAAGGAGTAATATCTACTGAGAATTCTTGTCTTACTAACACTACCCATTGTTGAAGATTTATGATCTTATCATGATCATCACTGTCTTTTTCTTTAACATCTTTATTCCCCTGCAACTTTGTTCTGAGCCTGGTCAACTAATTTTATTGGATCGGTTCAATCACTTAGCTCTTTCCTTTTCTAATAAGTGCCCTAGCCTTCTTAAATCTTTTTACTTTTCTTAGCTTGGGAATCCATAGCCAAAATTCTTGTATACTTTCCCAAACGGACTGAAAAGTCTCTTCAATCTCTCAAATGGTCATACCCTGAAGTCTTTGTCTTCCATTCAGCATGACTTACTCATGGACTGATTTAATAAAATTTCCTAAGTCAGTCTTTGCTGCGACCTTACTTTGTTTGTGCTTGATATTTCTTAATTTGGAGCTAGATCCTTCCGGATATTTTGCAAGCTCTGTGATCAACTCAATCTTATCCTCCAGAGACAGACAACTCAGCTTGTGCATATTCCTCAAAATTGTTTAGCGAATCACATTATTGCTTCTGTTAAGTTCATCAATTATCATTTGAAGCTCTCCTTCATGTGAATCTGAGGTAAGCTATCTCAGCCATTCCCTTGCAGCTTGTTCTCATTAGCCTTTGATTTTCTGAGAAAAATTTCTTCTAGTTTCTCTAGCTACTGTTCACTCATCTTGTTCTTGTAACCTTCTTGTTTTATGTTTGGTTTTGCGAGGTTCAGTCATGAATTTCCTTTGCCCTTATTTTTATTCTTCTTGCTGATAGATGGAAGTTGATAGGAATAGTGATGAGATGTCAGAACAACCCATCTAGATGCTATAGTCCTTCTTGTAGTATAGGTGTTACAGCAGTGTTCTGATATCATATCAGCAGCATGGAATCCTTTTCACTAGATAGTGTAGAAACCGTGGGAACACATAAACTAACAGGGTGGTGAAATGGTGGACAAGCAGTGTGGTAAAAAATTCCATTTAAACCTCTACTGCATTAGTAATAGTATCAGCTCCCCTAGAACTCAAACATTCCCCAATGTCCCCTGTGCTTCTTTACTCCCATTGTCCAGTGCGATTTGTTGCATATCCTTACAATGCCAAAAAGCCTCCCCTTGAATACCATTCATCCCCCTGGTTGGAGCATCCTCTTTGAACAAAGGTGATCCTTCATTAATTAACATTTTTCCTCCCCTGTTTGGCGAAGGGATCCTCCAAATCATCTTCTTATGGGAACCCAAGCCATCACAGACTTGAATCTTCCTTGTGCATCAATGTAATCAAATCTTTTCAAAGTCATTGATGCATTGTTATATTTGGAGACATGATCTATTACTCTGTTCTTTGGCTTCCAAACCCAACATGCTGAAGCCTTAACAGCATTATGTACTGCTTTTGGCTTAGCAGCATTAATTGTTTTTCTCCCAGACCTCATCAAAATAGCTTGTGGAATCATATTTCTTTTTAGATTGGGGTGAGTTATTCTTGTTGAATAGTGATGATTCACCCTCTTTGAGTTGTTCCACACTGGTTTAACCTGTTTTTGATCATTAACATGTCTCTTGTGTTTACAGGTATACTGCAGGTGTTCAAAACTTCCACATACATAGCAGGCTTTCTTGATCATCACAAAGTCACTTCCTAGCTGTTGGGACTTCTGATTATTCTAGTTCCTTTGATTTCCCCTAGGCCTTTGTGACATGTACATTTCTGCATACTTCACAGTTTTCCTAGACTTTTCAGTATAATTACTTAGAGACACTTGGAAACTAGTGTTCCTTTTACAAAACTAAGCGATAGTGTATTATAAAACATTACCAACTGATCCTCTTTGTTCAAAGAAAGAAACACTTTCACTTACATCTCTTGGCCCCCAAAACATCTAGCTAGGTTAGCCTACTGAAAAATCAGTAACTATGTTCATCAACAAATTCAGGCAAACCTGTCCAAGACAGATCATTCTTAGGAGGTGAATAGACTTGTGCAGGAGGAGGTGGCACAGCAGTATACTCATTAAGCCCCAGACCCGTCTTATCCTTAACAGATCTTTGAGTCCCTAAGAGACAGTCTAGAGGATATGCATGAGTTATATTAGGAAGTGATATGCATATCTTTTATACGCGTTTATATCTTTTATACGCGTTTATGTATTAAGCTATTAGGGTTTCCTACACGTATAAAAAGACCCTATGGCATAGTGAAATGTACACCTTCAGAACACATTTCATATAGTTAGTAAAATCTAATTATTAGAAACGATCTTAGTCCTTATAATTATTGTTCTTCTTAGCACTTGTGTTTATATTCCGCTTAGACACTAGTGATCATTTCAGAGCCTCTCTTGTAGACTGAGTTGTATTTATACAAGTCATCTACCACCCTACTAATAGGGTGAAAGATCTATCATTGGGATCTACAATTTATGATGCATTCTAAGCATGGGAAACACATTTTAACAACTTTAAAACTAGAAATCAAAATTAGGAAAGGTTATGAACCAAAACCTACACAGTAAACATTTAAAAGCTTTGAAAAACTTGCATTTGAATAAAACAATTAACAAGACTCTAAAACTAGATATTGAATGCATTTATAAGAATTAAACAAACATGTTTACACACTTAAACACAACACAAACTTAAAATCAAAAGTGATGCAATGTAAAATCATAAAACCTTCACAGATTTAAACATATGCATAGCATCACATCAAAAATTCAAAGAACATGATTCAAACTCAACTAAACATGATCTAATATTGTTGTATAATGATCTAAAACTGATTTTGAGAACTATATAAGCATGAACATATTTTTCCTAAGTAACAAGACGTTAAACCAAACACTCCTTAAAGAAAATAAAAGACAAGTTTTGACTTAAACAAATGATCAAAAGCATAAAACTAGACTAATTAAGCATTTAGGAGATTGAATAAGCAAACTTAAAGTAGATAAAACACATGTGAACAAGTATAAAGCAGAATTAAGATAAATAATAAAATTGACTTTGAAAATGAAAATTCGAACTTACAAAGGGGCCTTAGCTTTTATCAAGAACTTTAAACAACCCAAACAGCTTTCAAATCAACCTATAGCTTCCTATGAATCACTAATACCATGACCATCCATTATTCACCATGCTCCATTGATTCTTGAACACATATGAGTGATTTTTGGTGAAATTAGCTTAAACACTTAAAGGTTTTTAATGCTTAACAAAAACAGGTTATATAAGAGCTTAAATAAGAGCTTATTAAGATCACTTTATAAAATAGTAATTAAGACAAAATTTAAGAAAAAGATGAAATTTCATTAAAATTTAAAAGATTACAAGGCTTGAAATACAATAATGTAAATAAGTAAAAACAAGACTACACTACTCCTACAATTAAATTACACTACTTCCTTAAAACTGAAAATGGCTAATTCTTTATATAGATGAATTTGAGCAGCCCTTGTGTGCTTGTTGTGTTACTTTGGTGAGTAGTTCAAAGACCTAATCTTGGCCATCCATATATCTTGGTCTCCAAGGTTTATCATCCAAGCCCTTGATTTTGGTCTTCATTCATCAGCCAATGAGATGCTAGGGGATTGCCAATGT
>BQNB010042187.1:0-28511 GCA_026074375.1 Tanacetum coccineum | reverse complement strand
GTTCATCTCTTTTTTTTTTTTTTTAAAAGGATGTATAATAACAAAACAACGTTTACAATAA
This sequence comes from Tanacetum coccineum, assembly GCA_026074375.1. Classification (NCBI taxonomy): domain Eukaryota; kingdom Viridiplantae; phylum Streptophyta; class Magnoliopsida; order Asterales; family Asteraceae; genus Tanacetum; species Tanacetum coccineum. The sequence goes on along the minus strand of BQNB010042187.1, from coordinate 28,450 downwards.
GATGGCGGGCAAACGAGCAACAAGCTGCGCCGCAACCCCTTTATTTTGAAGATTGAAGATTCAACGAGTGAGTTTGCCCGCGCTGCGCTTCAGGATTGTAAGTGGGCGTTGTTTTTGGCTGGACGTGGGAGGATGTATATTTTTGAAAATTGCAAAAAAAAATTAACAGTCGTTAGGTAATGATCGATCCAATGACTATTTTCGTAAATTCTAAAAAAAATTAAACTAACGGTCTTTACTTAACAACCATTAGTGGGGGAGGGGGTATTTTGTAATTTTTTTAAATGAGGGTAGTTTTCGTAATTTGACACATAGTGCGAGGGGGTATTTCGTAAATACCGGCGGGTTAAATGCACCCGGGTCGGGTCGGGTCGACCCGGTGCATTTAATGCAACCCGAATGCAAAAGGCATTCCCTATAATTGTATGTTTATATAATACCTTTATCACGTAATGACTTTCATTTCTTTATACATATATATATATTTTATTATCACGTTGTAACTTTCCTTTCTTTAGAACAAAAAATTATGGTTCTAAAAGGCGCGTCATGATGCCGCAAAGGCCTCGCAAAGATGCGAGGCGTGACCTCCAAGCTACGCAATACACCAAGGCTTATGCTTAAGGCTTGACATGAGATAAGGATTGGAAAAACGTGATAATGCGCGATAATTGTGATGCGTGGAGGCCATTTTGAATTCAATTTCGATAAAAATTAGTTTTTTATTATAGAAATAAAAAAATTACATGCAAAGATAGTTTATTTACTTTATTTCCTTATGTTTGACACTTTTTATAAACTCTATATATTCGAAATAAAGGTCCTTCTAATGAGAACACACAATTATCTTATAAGTACTTTTAACAAGCGATCCCAAAGACTTCCCCATAATCTTAAGTTCTTAATAGTATCTGTTACTTTAGGTGCTTGATAAGTGTCAACTTGGAGATGCATTATATTGATAACTCCACCTGTCGTTTCTTTGTATTCTGATTAAGTGATCTTGCATTGGAGCTCAGGTGACGTTAGTTATTGGTCGGCCTTTTTACTAATCATGCTTGCTCCTTCAATTGAAAAAAAAAGAAAAAAGAAAGAAACAAATAGCCTGGTATTTAGAAGAGATAACCGATAGCAGAAAAGGAGATATAAAAAAATAAAATATCTATTCTTTTTACTTTTCCATCTGTTGAATTGCTATTCATATGTGCTATTTTTTTAGAATAACAGGCTGGTCAAAATGGTTCCATGGGTGATGTTTCATCTTAACCAAAAAACACAAGTTGTCGGTTTTGGAAGAGCCTATGCGAGGATTCATGGGAAGAGGCGTTTGATGGACACGATATATTAATTTTGTTTATGTTTAATCCTGTAATTCAGGTAATTGATAAGGCTCTCTTGTCGCAAAGAAAAATGTGAAGATTCGTAAACAAGTCAAATTTGGAAAGTAGTATGTTTGACCTTATATTTGAGAATTGCAGTAATTATAGAGTGCTTTGTGAAGATTAGCTAAAAGGCACGCATTCTGAAGCTTAACGAAGAAATATGAAGAAACTGACTCTGACATCCAATACATCGTATTCGTCAAGGAAGATACGGTGTATCTGTGCCTACACTTCACAAGAAACCACGAAGAAACAAAGTCCAATACGCCGTATCTAGAAGAATTTTATACGCCGTATTCAAGATAAAGAAATAAAATATTTTGAAAGATTTCAAACGTAGTCCCTACTCCAAGAAACCTCTGACACGCCGTATTCACCTGAATCGATATGCCATATCAACTAAATTCCAGACATTATAAATAGAAGACCTAAAAACGAGTTTTAGGTGTGCTTGATCATATTTTCGATACCCTAACTACAAAAGTCGATTTTCAGAAGACAAGAAGAAGAGAAGAGGTCAAGCAAAGCTATTAATTCCATAGGAAACACCTTGTAATCTCCTATACTCTAGTAATCTTCAATTTTTGGTATCATTCATTTAACTCGGTTAGTTTACCTTGGTAAATTATTACTCTTGTATTGATTATGATGTTTAAGGGCTAATACCTTTGGGTATTATCCATGATTATGAAGATATGAATGTTGGTTTCTTTATATCGAATGCTTAATTTATCGTTGATAGCTTGTTAATATTTATCAATTCATACTTGTTTATGTGCTTTTGTAATGGACCTATCATTCAATTGATCTAGTGATTACCGACCAGTTAGCTTGTGATGCCGTGATGGCTCTCCAGAAAGTGATTTATCATATCTAGAACAATAGGATCACAATTAATGCCCAATCTTTACCATTGGTTGGGGTTTTTTTCTATGTAAACAAAGTTAGATAGCTGGTGGACTTAGAGAATCAACACAATAACGTAGTGATTCCTTTGGTAAAGACCTTAGATGTAGACTTACTAGAATATATATTGCCATTACAGAGTAAGTGGGTAATGTCTCTATGAGTAGGTTTTGATAAGATCGCCATTATTAATATCCTTAAAATAAATTATAATTGAGCAATAGGTGCTTTATGTGATACGGTTTTATTGTGAAGAATTCTAATGTGTCTAGGTTTTAGGAAGAAGTCTACCTAAAATCTTGGAATGATTACCGCCTTCGAGATAAGCAACTCATTGCATAAATAAACAAAACCAACATTTCTAATTGGGATTGAATCCATTGTTATGGTTAATATAGTTTTCTTATATTTGGCTAGACCGCTCTTCTATCTTTTGTCTATCTGCTTGCGTGTGTTATTGTGTTTTAAATTGATCTAAATTACTACAAACCTGTGCCAGTATCTTAGATTGAAAACCCCTCTTTTATCCGTTAGAATTAGAATTAACATAGGTTTAGCATAGGTTTAACATAGAATAATAATTGACATAGCTTAAATTAACTTAGTTTTGTTAACCAAAATATTGATAGAATAAAAGATTTCGTTCTTGCTCTTAGTGATCGACACCCTACTAACCAATGGAGCTACATCTGATCAGGTACACTGCCTGTTAAAGTGTTGTTTTAGGTAAAGTCGGCAAAATAGAAATGTAAAACTTAATAAATAAATTACCTACACACAACGACACATCAAGTTTTTGGCGCCGTTGTCGGGGAGTGAAATTGTAAATCTTGACTTTTGTTTAATATTTTAGTTTTTAACGTTAGATTAACTTAACCTCTAGGATTAGTGTAATTTAGTGTAATTAGTGTAAAATTTTGTATATTTATTTTTAATTGTTTGTGTGTATATTTGTTTGCTTTGTTTTGTGTGTTTTAATTGTTTTCTATACATTGTTCTGGTCGATAACCTGATGCGGCGTATTCATCTCAATTGGATACGGCATATCTAAATTTCTTAACCAATACAACGTAGTCATTTAGCAGACTGATACGACGTATTCAAATTAATTGGATACGGCGTATCGATCATCTGATATAACAGTAGAGACATATTCTTTGTATTTGATTTCCGTGCTTGATTTTCTGTGTTTTCTTTCTCCTGAGCCTATCCTCTGATTGTTTATCCTTTGTTTCAGGTAGTGCATGACAAGGAGTTCAACAAAGGAACTATTTACACCTTTCAAAGATTCAGAACGAGAAATTCGCTCATCTAGGAAGCTTTTTGAGACACTAAGTCTTGACGAATCAAGATCGCATGTGTTCGATCTATTTTCTGATCTAGAAGAAAATTCTGAGGAAGTTGTAGAAACAATGGCAGAAACCATGGAAGAATACATGAACAAAACCCGAGCTGACTATGGATTGGACGTCACTAGGCCTAAAATCAATGACAACGATCACTTTGAACAAAAAGGCCAATTTCTCAAGGAACTATAAGACAACACCTTCAGCGGTTCGGATTATGAAGATGCAAATGAACACATTGAGAAAGTTCTTAATATTGTCGACTTATTCCATATTCCTAATATAACTCAAGACCAAATAATGCTTCGAGCCTTTCCTATGTCCCTAACTGGAGCCACGAGTCGTTGGCTAAGAAACAAACCATCTGGCTCAATTAAAACTTGGGAAGATCTAAAGGTAAAGTTTCTAAGCAAGTATTGTCTACCTGCTCGAACTGCAAAGAAAATGGAGGAGATCAATAACTTTTAGGAAGAACCTGATGAAACCCTTTACCAAGCATGGGAAAGATTCAAAGAACTCTTGATGAAGTGCCCTCAACACTATTTAACGGAGATGCAGAATGTGATCTTGTTTTATAATGGATTGGAAGTTTCGACTAGACAAATTCTTGATTCAAAAGGTGTCATACCAACTAAGACAGCTGCCGATGCAAAAGTAGCCATCCAAGAGATGGCCAAATATTCTCAGAAATGGCACAATGAAACATCTAAGACAAGAAGTACTGAAACTTCTGATGGATTGGCAGCCATACAAGCACAACTCTACAATCTTGGAAGAGAAATCAAAAAGGTTAATGAAAAGGTATATGTTCCTCAGGTAGGATGTGAGTTATGTAAAGGACCCACTACACCAAAGACTATCCACTTAAAGAATAAGGTAAAACCCTTGAAGAAGCATATTATACTCAATTTGGTGTACCTTTCCAACAAGGAGGGCAATATAGAGCAGCAGCTCTTGGATTCTACCAAAGGAATAATGCAAATCCTTTGTATCAAGAGCGGAGACAATCAATGGAAGAATCACTGAGAAAGTTTATGAATGATTCAGCAAAAAGACATAAAGAAAACTCTAACCTGATTAAGGAAATTTAAGCTTCCATTAACGCTGCTATCAAATACCAAGGGGCCTCGATTAAAACTTTAGAGATTCAAATCAGGCAAATGAGCAATGTATTACAAAAGAGAGGATTTGGAAGTTTGCCTAGCTCTACTGAAACAAACCCGAGGGATCATGTCAAGTCGATCTCGACTACTGTTGAAGCTGATATCGATACGCCGTATCGGATCATCCCAATACGCCGTATCGGTCCAACAGAACTGTAAGTTAGTTTTCGAGACAAGACAAGTGACTATTCCATTTCCAAGTCCTTTGAATGATTATTAATGTGATGAGAAGAATGGATTGTATAGACCACAATACTTGGATGCTTACTCTTATGGAGCTACATGTATCGACGATTCCATACCTAGAAAGGAGAAAGACCCAGGAAGTTTTACTTTACCCTGTTATATTAATAATGTTTGCTTTGATAATGCTCTTACTGACTTAGGAGCTAGCCTAAGTGTCATGCCCCTCTTGACCTACCTCAATCTAGATTTAGGTGAATTAACTCATACTAAGTTGAGAGTTGAATTAGCAGATAGAACTGTGAAACATCTAAAGGGAATTGCTAAAAATGTCCTAGTAGAGATTGGTAAGTTTGTTTTCCCCGTAGACTTCATAATCTTAGATATGCCCGAGGATGTCAAAGTGCCCTTGATCCTCGGAAGATCATTTTTGTCTACCGCCCACGCTAAGATTGATGTGTTTAAAAAAAGATTGCTTTGAGGGTAGTGGATTAGAAAATTATTTTTAAAAGTGTTAAACCTGCTAGTAGTTTGATTAAGAGGGTCTACATGATAATTTTAAGAGAACGTATGGAACTTGATTTTGAAGCTAGACTAATAGGAGAGACTTTGGTGTTAAATAGATCATTAGACCCTTTATATGGAGATTATATAGAATTAAACGATCTTAATGTACCATTAGAACTTAGGAGAGATCAAGTTGATGATTTGATGCCCACCATTAAGAAAGGTGAGGTAGTTGATAAACACATGATTGAGGAAGTTAAAGCTAGGAATGATAATCAAATGGTTAGCAAATTTTTTGGATATCCTAATGATTATGACGAAGATGAGAAGATCCGTATTGATTATGCCTACAACTTTAAATTTTCGTGTATGATAGGATTTGAGTTTGTGCACGCCAATTTCTTTCCTAATTTTCCTATTAATGTCATGTCTAAAAAGTTTTATAAATCAATAATGAAAGACAAAATTAAATTAAGGAGGAGGAATGAATTGGGAAGTTGGGCTAACGTGCTAATTTTTATTGGAGACTTTTATGTTATTACTGATTTTACAGTTATGGAAGATATGGATCCTTATCTTGATGAAGGAATGGGAGATGTGGTAGTTGGAGAACCTTTTTTGCGAAGTTTCATGTATGGAAACTAGAAGGTTCAATGGAATCATTACCATCCGCGATGAGGATGATAGTGTAACTTACCAAATGGTGCGATCAATTCTAAGGTTCAAACACCACACTAATGAACAATGCAACAAGATCTCGCCTTTAATGAAGGTAAGTGAAAAAGATAAGATGAATGGAATCTCGCACCCATACCATATGGTGTATTGAATGTCTGGACGTTATCAGTCCTTTATTTTTGCATGTTTAAAACATTATTGTCAGTTCTTTCAATACGGCGTATTCATTATATAATAAGGCGTATTTGACAAACTGACTCGGATAGATACTTTTTACAGGTTTCTCTATATGGCGTATCTAGGTTTTTGGATCAACGTATTAGTTTCCTATATAATTTAGTTTTACCCGAGATAGGAGTGTATTGTTTTCCTATCTTTTGCATAGGACCTCGCTGGAAAGAAATCGACAAAGTTGGTGAAGTATCGATAATTTGGAATTCTTGCTCATAAAATCAACATGAAGAATCATTACTGAGCAAATTATAGGGGAGTTTCTCATTCTAATTCTTTTATTTCCCGTTTTTAATGTTTTATCTATACAACGAGGACGTTGTATAATTAAAGTGGGAGGATGGGAATTAGAATGTTACTTGTCCTATTTTTACATTAAACTGCTTAAAATATGCTTAAATTAATTATTTTTTCAAGCATACTTTTATGAAACTACTAGATACATAACCTGCACACATAACCCTTATTAGATATTGTGAGGATTCAACCTTATCCGTTTCCGAATATTTACCTAAATTCTACAAAAATATGAGTGTGCTAGTGATGTTGTAGACTTTAGAACCTGGCTTGGTATATCTATTCGAGACTACAATAATGAGTACTATGAATTTAGATGGAGTAACTTGATTAAATTGGTAAATTTCTAGGATTACACCCAAAAAACCTACATATGTTGTATTATTAACTAACCACACCAGTTAGTTAACCCCTGTATAAACCCTTTGTTTACTCTCATTTTAAGAGTAAGATACCCCTAGAAAAACCAGAGCCAATCCTTTAGGATAACACCAACTATTTGTTTCGTTACACCTTTACACCTTAGCATACCCTGTTAGATTAAGTCTATTTATCAGTTGCTAATTGCTTAAAGTGTAAAGTATGTATTTTCTGTATCTTGTATCATTTTCTATCTCTGGTATGGTTAAGAAATTTGCACATTGCAAATGGGAATGTAAAAAGTAGTTAAACTCATGTATTTTTACTACCATCGCAATTATCGATACGTCTGAAGAATGAAGAATTATGGAAGAAATTAACCGGAAGTTATTATGATCATAAAGATGATGAAATTACACTGAGATTCGTAGTTTAGTTTATGTGTTGTAAAAAACAAAAAAATAGGAAATTGTTGCAAAAAAGAGGAGGAAATTCTAAATACAATCTGTAGGATCCCGTTAACACTTCATAACATATAATCGATCACGAAATCAAAACTAGAAATGAGGAGGTGAGTTGTTTAGTGAGAGAAAGGATGAGAGAGAATAGAGAAGTAGAAGTGAAAAGATTTATTTTGATATTTTTGATAACAATAACTTTTCCAAGTGGAAAAGTTCCTTATATACCCCGACACTTAAAAGTGACGCGCGGGATATTTAACTAGGACCTGGGCTCGGGTTTTGCTTGGGGATTAACACGAAACGCATATACAATATTTAGATTTTCTAGTCGAGCCGAATTCCCGTATTATCCTATTAATTCATGAACACTAATTGAAAGATCGAAGCTTCCTGGTAGAGTGACGAATTCCTTGTTCGTCTATTAAATTGAGGCTAACAATTTCCCCCGAAGTGAGGTCTTGAACACAGGAACGAGCTTCCTTTATTGACTCAATAAAATTGAGGCTAACAATCTCCCCCGAAGTGAGTTCATTGATGACACTCCTTCATGAGATCAGTGAGATTGTTTTTGTCGTTTAAGCTCGAGTGTTCTTGGTCTTTGTCTTCGTTCTTTGTTGTAGGTTTGTTCCTTCATGCTTTGCGATCTTGACTTTGAGCCTTTGTCATTGTCTTTATCATCTTTGCCATCTTGCGATCTTGTGTCTTTGACCAACATGCTCATACTTTTTGCTTTTATCTTGAATGATTCAAATCAGAGTTAGCGAAGTCTTTGTGTTCAAATCTTGGCTTTCCTTAGATCAGTAGGTCTCTTTTAATTGTGCATTTGAATAGGATTCGAGGTTGCTGCTATTTACCACCGTTTGACCTGCAGGTTTACGTTAGTGATACGTGAAAATTGATTTGAAAATTCAATCGTCGTGTAACTCGTAAATAGTTTTCGTAAAACATCGAGAGTTGTCAGTGTTTTTATCAATATTCATCAAACCGTTCAATTTCATTTACTGGACCAAATCGATATCCAGTTGTCACAAGTTTGATTCATATAGAATCTCGCAAGTCACCTACCAAGAGCTTGTTTGATGCTGGCTCAAGCAGGATTTCCATCTTCATTATGAATACATTAGTATCACTCGGATGTTCTGGCAAATATCACAATGATATTGCGTAGGACTCTTGTTAACAGCTTGTGAACTTAATGATGTTCAACAAGTGTTTGAAATGGAATGTGTCCTAACGAGATTTAGATTGATCTCTTGGTCTAGTCTCGCGATTAGTGCATTTTTGGTTTTAGTACTCTGAAGGCTTGGTGCATATTGCCACCTATTCAATAGTCAACTGATATGGAGATGAGATGTCAATAGATAACGTGTGTATCTCCGTGACAAATGAGACAAGTTTCTGTTGAGAGAAACTCGAATGGCTGGGAAGGGTTGTGCATTGCATCACTGGGTCCATGATGTCGTTTTCAATGTCAGCAATCAACTTGTGATTCTGACAGCATATGTATTGACCCGGTTTCTGCCTTAAGTTGTGTGGAGGGCTTCTTTCATTAGACCCTTTATCCATACATTTCTTTTTTCATTCTGCATCGTCTTCAAGACATTACCGACGTCATTATAACACCTTGTTGTGATTGTTTCCAGTGTTAATCAATTTTGTCGGCATTATTCCCTTATACATTCATCTCCTATAATACTAAGGACTGCTACTTTCTAAATTTGGGAATTTTCATTGGGTAGATCCCGGTTCTGTTGGATTCTAGGATTGATTCCTAACCTATACCACCTTATGAATTCAGAATCGTCATGAAATTAAGATGTTGTGGGGTATAAAGAGCGAACCATAAAACCTTTTCTTTCTGTTCAGTAACATTGAGTCGAATAGATCTTATTTTAATTTCATTTTCTCCCCGCTTATTTTAATTTATAAACACTTAGTTTTGTTATTACTTTGTGATTAAAAATATGTCTGAAAAAAATCCATGGGAGATAAATCTATGGTCAGCATGGAATGGTTTGAAACATTCTTGTAATAATTTTGAATACATAACGACATGGTCATTGATGAGGTATCCAAGATCATTTCATAACTTTGTTTTTTTTTAAAGTCCCCTCAAAAATAGGACCAATTGAAATATTGTTGTCTTTTGAAATAAACATTGTGAGGGATCGGAGTGTTGAACTACATTTTTGATAGATTATGAATTGTCAATGAGAAATTCTTGATTAAATTTGTTAACTTTTTGAAAAACCAAAGTTAGAGGACTTCTCTTCTAACGTTAAGGTATGCGCACTGAAAACGTACACTGTCATGTTTCTTGACTAAAAAAACAATGATATGTCTTGTAAGATAAGGTCAAGACCGTCGAAACGTTATCTTTTTCTTGTTGTGAGGATTAAATTATAAACCTTCCTTTATTTAAAGTCAGGGTTTTGTACTGACATTTGACATAAGCCTGTTGGGAAATTAGATAATGACTGTTTGATACTATTTGCAACTCTCGCTCGAACTTCATTTCACACCGTGTCTAATGTTAATAGACATTTCTTAGCTACGTAAATGTTATAGATTTCCAAGAGACATGTCGAGAGAATCTTTTTGGATTTTTCTGTTTTTCTAATTTTGTATTTTCTTTTTGATGTTTTATATTTTTGTTTTTTTATTTTGTCTCAAAATTTGTTTCATGGTGATGTGTGATGATGGTAGTCAGAAGACTCATTTGTCAGAACCTCCAGTTCATGGAGTCAAACATCTAATACCAATCCTTCTGACAAGATACTTAACCGATCATCAGGAAGGGCTTTCGTTAAACATGTCAAGCTAATTGGTTTCAGTTCTGACAAAATATAATTCACTTATAACATTTTTCAACCTGTTCCTTTATGAAATGATTCCGAGTAGGATGTGCTTTGTTCGCGAATGTTATAATGGGTTGCTGATTTTGCTATGGCTGACCTGAGAGTCGCAATACACGGTATTTTGTTGTAGTTGAGCCTTATCTAGACAGCTGTGTCCTCTATCCACATACTTGAGCCAATTGCAGATAACGCCACGTACTCTGCCTCTGCCTAATGGACATGCAGTGCAGTTTTGTTTCTTTGAAATCCAACTTACATGCTTTTCACAAAAGATACTGTATCTCCCTCCAGAAGGCTTATTTCGAGTATCAAGGCATCCGCAATGATTAGGTCTGAATGCTGTTAGTATCAATGCCAGAATCCTTTGGTTACCAGAGTCCCATGTTAATGGTACACCTTTAGGGTATTTAATGATTCTTTTATCCTCCTGAGGTGGTTTGAGTTGGTCGTGCTTTGAATGACGTGCACATAGCTATGCTGCTTGCACTATTTGTTGGTCTCTAGATGTCAAGTTCATTGAGTGACCCGTTGTACTTACGATATTCAGATTGGTCGACGGGTTCTCTACTCAAAATCTACATCTGTCTAGTGTGGGTTTAGTAGCCAATGGTGTACTCCAATGGATGTGGACTATTATCCATATTGTGCTTTTTCAGAACTTCTTATGAGTACTTGCTGATTGATAAAATTCCTTTTGGGGACTGGTGGATCTGAAGTCCTAAAAGATTTCATCTCCCACATTATGGGACATTTCTAAGATACTGTGCCATTAACTTTCATTTTTTTTTGATATTTAGGGTTTGTAGACCCAAAAAATTATGTCATCAACTACGTTAAATGTCTTGGGCCACAAGTAGAATAATCATCCCCGTATTTTATCTTGAATTAAGTATGTGTCTATGTGTACCTTTAGCAAAGCCTCTTGGACTTTAGGATGTTCTGATAGTTCATCATACCAGGCTCTTGGACCTTGCTTTTAATCCATACATAGCTTCCTCAGTTAGGTAGACTTTTTCTGGATGATCTGGATCAACGACCTTCCGGTTGTGCAACGTAAACCTCTTCCTCTGTGGACCATTAAGAAAGACGTTTTACGTCCTTCTGATAGATTAGAAAAGACTTGTGGGCTGAGTGGCAACGAAAATCCGAACTGCTTCGTAAGCAGCTATACTGGTGCAAATGATTCTTCAAAATCAAACAACGCTTCTCCTAATCATACCCTTTAGCTACAAAAGTCTGTTTGTTGCGAATTATGTCTGATCTTCATCATTACTTGTTTCTTTCCATAAACCACTTTAGCGTTATAATCATCTGCTTAAATGGTTAGTCGACTAGTTCCCAGACTTTTTGTCTGTCAATAACTGAAGGAAGTTCATCTATCGGCATTTGCTTCAATCCATCCTGAATCAGCCATTGCCTCCTTATGATTCTTCAGTTCAACAATACTCAACCGTGAGCGCGATAACAAAAAATAATAAACACATTTTTTTTTTTTGGTTTTACCTCTTTTCCAGGGGATCCTGTGGCACAACGTGTCGTCTTGTTTGAAACTGGCATGGTAGGATTTCCACGAACTTGTTCTAATGGATGATCTCTGGTCCATGGGTAATCATGACGCTTGTGGTTGAATTGATGCACATCGGTATTATCCATGTATGCGTGTGGAACGTCTAACCATTTTCTTGTACCCGTGTACAAAAGGATTGACAAATTCATTTCTTGAATTGATGCATTCGGTGCTTGATCATTGTTGTTTTCTCAGGCAATGACAGTGAGTTGGATTGGTATTATCTTCATGTAAAGGGACTGAAGTGAAATTCTAACACTTGTTGTGACGAATCTATTCTTTTTGTGTAGGACACAATATTTTACTTGGGGGCACAGGGTCAAGTCTGTCATAATCTGTTGCTTTTTGTCCTTGAGTGTATAGAGGCCGAAGGAGCAATTATCAATCTAGACTTCTCTTGTCGTGTGTGTGCGATTGGTTGACAATCTGTTTGTGATCAGGACATCATTCTTTGACTTTCATCAAACTTGATTATGAATGGACTCAACTATTAGAGTGTTCTTGGATGTAATCATGATATCACTTCGAACTGAGTAGAATATCCCCCATGACTACATGGGTCCCCTTTTTCTTTCATCTTATCCAGATGTTTCACCATCTCTATGTTATGTAACATGTGAACCAAATGATGTGAAGATTTGTATTGAAGGTTTTTGTCGTTATTGAGTTGATACGCATCTTTCATGAGTCAATTTGATGATTGATCGGGTTCCTGTGTATATGCTTGTTGGTTGCAAACTTGACTTCAGGCCCAAAATGTAAGTTGGAAGCTTATGAAGCTGAAGCATCGTTGAGCACTCACCTCAACTAAGTGTACCGGTTTCCATCTTTCGACATCGCCATTATGTTCAGGTGTTCGAAGGAGTGGTAGTTGATGTTCAATGCCTTCCTTCTTTGAATAAGCATGGAGTGTCTTGTTCAAGAATTCGTACTCTGTCCAGGACGGGACAGTAATAACTTAAGCCTATGAAGATTGCGTTGATTCATTGTGTGAAAGTCTTTGTGTGCGGTTTCTGGCTGTTTCATCCTTGGAATCGTAGGAAAATAGAGTCAAGTGTATCTTGAATAGTCATCAACAATCACAGAATATACTTCTTCCCTATTGATGCTTTGCAACGCGCATTGGACCACACAAGTCCATGTCGGAAGCAAATTTAGCCTTCACTTTGGAACTAGGATCTGCTTGTGTCTTGATGAACTTCTGTTTTGCTCTTACTCATTTCACAAGACGAACCAATGTTGATCCTAGGGATCATATTTCAACTTTGGTAAGCCATTTCCAAGCTCTTTCTTTGAGTAGTAAGTGGTGATGTATCGTAGTTAAGATGAGAAAGGTCTTCGTATGTCATTATCATGCTTGAGTTGGTGTAGCTTTAGCCATGAAATAGATTAGAGTTGATGAAGTGGTTTCTTGAGAGATATTGTGTAGAGAATCAGATCACGACTACCTGTTGTAAGTCGTTTACCTGGAGATCTTCACAAAACATGTAGATTTCCTGAATAGCAACTCCACAATCAGCATACAGTAAGTGACCAACGAGAAAAAGATTGTGATTGAGGCCTTCGACGTAATAATACCCCCTCCCCCCCCCCCCACCCCCCCGCCGCCCCCCCCCCCCCCCCCCCCCCCCCCCCCCTCCACACTCCCCCCCCCACACCCCCCCCCCCACCACTAACCCCCCCCACCACACCTAAACCCCCCCCACCCCCGCCCCCCCCCCACTCCCCCCCCCCCCTCACCCTCAACCCCCACCACCACCCCCCCCCACCCCTCCCCCACGACCCCCCACCCTCCCCACACCACTCAATTTGATCGTGACATTCCGTTGAATCAGATCTCCATAAACCAAGAATTGGAGCAAATGATCATCATTTCCAAACGAACAGTACCTAGATATTTCTCCATAAGAAATTACTACAAAAGCTTAGATTGCCCGTCATGTGCTTTGTGCTATCCATGAAGTCAGACAATGAGATAGGATGTGCTTGTACCAATCTGCAAGAGGAATTAGAGGACGATGGAATATTGGACCAAATGGGATCCTATGACAGTTTGATATCTTCAAAAATTTAGTAACTCCTAGAGAAATGTCTATATGGGACTCATATTCGTGATACATCATCTTTCCTGATTTTTAGGCTTCCATATTCTTTTTGGGTCACTAGAGGCTTTTGTGTCCATGTATAAATGATGGTCATGACTTAGCTATCCACCTTTTCAATTCCTGATTTGTATTCTCCAGACAACTCGCTTATAGTAACTCTTGGATTTATAAACTTGTGGTATCTGATGCAACTGTTTCTCTATGGGGTGTTGCAATAGATTTGTTCGCTTTTTCTCTTGGGTTTACTAGCACTAATAGGCACTACATTAGGCTTCTTTCGTTCTAGCATTCACCGTCTTTCAAAGTATCGAGAAACTCATAGCATTCATGATTAGAAATTAAAACACATGTTCCACATTCAGCACAAACGCATTCGCATTCGAATTTCTGGACTTTGAACTGTCATTTACACGCAGTTACAGGAATTTTGTTTTCTTAGAAATACTAGAATCCTATGTTGGTACTTCTACTTCCTTTCTTTTGAAACTTCATTGATATGTTTGCTCGACCTTATCTTTAACTTGATAGCACTTAAGCTATGGTCTGCTAACACTAGTAGTGTGATTTACTCCTGAAGATTTAGACATGTGAGGATTAGTATTCACTAGGAAGATGGAGGCAACCTGTGGTGTTTAGTTTGTGTTGGGTAGAGGCATTCTAAACATTCCTGGTTTAAGACATTTGTGTTTCGAACCGCTTGGTTTCTTTTCTGAGGTTAAATTATCGTTGAGTGACTGGTTTCTGGGGGTTTGGCTCCCGTGTGTGTGAGGGGCCCGTCCCTCCCGCTTTAAACAAACCCATCCAACGCATTAGTTTTATTAACCGACTCTTTATTCGTTTGAAAACTCTCATTTTAGGAGAATGTTTGACAAGAGTCGGATTTCCTTAATACTGATGGGTTGTTGAATCGTTGAGCAGTTGGTTGTTCGATAAAAACAGATGGTTTATCAAACTGAGTTTCCACAAAACTTTCCTTTTGTTACATAGAATAAGTTTCTTTAACTCTTTTATTCACCATGTCTTGTCTTGATTTGTGCCTTTCAAATCTTGGTATTTCATGAGTATTGTGCACGTTTCTTTGTCGAATACATCTTGATAGCATTTTCTTTGAAAACTGGGTTGTTTTTTCATCTGTTCTGTTCATGTTGTAAAGGAGAGTTCAAGTAGAATTTGAGTGTTTTTCAAGTTAGATAAAAACTTTTTTAACAAATTATGGTGAACTTACTTGTTTAACAGATTCAATTTGTATAGAAAGCTTTAGGGCAAGAACATTCAATTCTTTGACTTTATGAAGATACATGCATTGTTCATTCAGGTATTAGCATTTTAATTGAGACATTGAATGCAAATATGCAACATCGTAAACTCTTTAGGACAAACACTCTTTGGAGAGTGAGATCATATAGTTTGAAAAATCTGCCTTTTACTGATTCAAGTTCGTATGCTCCTTTTCAAGAGTATTAACGTACTCATAATCGTCATTTCATTTCCTTTTTAGTTCATGATACAAAACAATGATGTCAAGTATTGTTTTGTCTGAGAAAGAGGCAATTACATTATTTTGATCAAACTTCCATACTCTTAGCAGTTGTTTTTGGAAATCACTACTTCAGTATGATAAGACTCTAAGTTTGTTGAAAATTAGTTCTAAAATATTGAAGTTGTTTGTCATTTCGTTTTAAAGTAGTCTACTTTTACTAAAGGATTTAGACAATGGGTAGAAAGCCAATGTTTTTAGCAATGTTTGGCTCTTTGTCTAACAAACGTTTTTTCTCACACATTGTCTTCCTAACACATCTTTGCGCGTCCAACTGATCATCGATAGGTTTTGGGTTTGTGGTTTGGAAAGTTTCAATAATGACTGTTTTGTATGTGTATTATATGGTTTCACTTTGTCTTGTTATTCTAATTTTGATCTACTCTCCTTTTCACGAGTCACTATCTCTTACCCACTAGGGGCAAATCATGTTTGCAGGGATTCAGAGAGTATCATATGGTTCTTCATACCTAATTGGGCTTATCACGATGAGCGTCTACCTTAAGGTACTTTGGATTAGCAAATGTTGAGTCTACCAATGTTTCGTTGCGCATTTGGGTGTAACATGTGAATGGTCTGGGATTGACTATTTGCCGTTTTAAAGAAGAATTTCATTAAAAACTTTATTTGTTTGTGCAATTTCAATCCATCGTGTCATTGTCTCTTCCTTCCTTAACCTTTAATTCCGAAAAATCCTTAGTTTCCTCTTTGAGTTGACCTTAAAATTGTGTCTATTTATCAGAATCTTTTTGCCTTGTCCTCATGTTTTCTGATTGACAACTAAAATTTCATAGGTTTTAGTTTTTAAACCCTCTTGTATGTCAATGTCTTTAAGAGCTAACAGTCCTAGAGTTTCATTTAACTTTGTTTGAAGTATTTTATAATCACTCGTTCGGTCATTAAGGGCCGTGTACTTCTCAAGCTCAGTCTGTTTGGTCTGAAGTGCAATCAGAGAAACTATTCCCGTCTGCAATAGCCTATCCCAGAGCCCTACTAGACTCATCTAAGGATAGTTTTGCACTCCTTAAGTTCGTGAGTTAAGATGCGTTTGCTTTCGTTAATTGCTTTAATACCGTTTTGTTTCCTCCGATCAAGAGTACAAGATTAGCAAATAATTAGCAAGCGCAGCACGCTCATCAACAATTCAAGCGCATTTTGATCACCTGTTTATCATTTAATACTATATATTTGATGAATCATGAATGACATTGCTATCATCCTTCTCCAAAACATATGTGTCGTTAATGGATTCAGGTTGCTCAGAATGTCATCTCACATTGGCAAACACATCATTTTCATCATGGTTTTGTACCTGTTCCAATGGCTGACCAGTAGAACTGGATTCTTCAGGTGAGACCTCCTGAATCTTTGCCATGTAGTTGTAATGTGCTTCCAATTCATGTTCATCAATCTCTTCATCTGTGTCCTCTAGCCAATCAGCTTGCTCAGCTTGCAGAGGAACACCTTGTTCAGCTTGTTTGCCCCCCCCCCCCCCCCCCACCCCCCTCCCCCCCACTTCATCCCTCCCCCCTTTCCTTGTGATACGCGTAGTCTTTAACCCGCTTTGGCTTCCTGCATTCCCTGGCATAGTGTCCAAATCCCTTGCAGTTAAAGCAATGTATCCCATTTTGTTGCACTACCGGACTGCCTACTGTTTCCCTAGACCCAGCAACTGTTATTCGTCATTTTGATCCCAAATGCCTTGAATGATTGTCGTTGTTATACCTTGGAGTGGTATCTTCAGTCTTTGTTCCTGGAGTGTGAAGATGTTTTAAGGTTGTTGTGGAGGTGATGTTTGTACAGCTTCTTGAAATACTTAGCATGGAGTGCCAAGTTCTTTTCATATCCTTATCCACTCGAGCTTGTTCTGATCACTGTCTTCCTCTAGAATCGGACTCAGATTGAGGAGTAACTGGTTTTGGCGATCTCTTTGACATTTGTGTTTGGTAGACGCACTTGGTCGTGTGGAGGAAGATGGCATGTTTGATGTGCATTCGATCTTTGTGGTTTTGTTGCCTGATTGTAGTTATCTGATTATGGTTGAGCTGCCGCATGAAGTGCTAACGGATTTCACTTCCGGCTATTCCTTTCGGAACGGATTTCATTATCTCGTTTTGAAAACTGTTTAGAACGTCAAACAGCTTGTGATACGAGGACTGTGTTTATTTCTGTCTTCTTATGCTTGACAACCGTCACATTCTCTGACCTCATTCTGGTTGATAGTTTGTTGGAAGAAATTGAACATTCACTTGCATTGTTGTAAACTTGGCAAAGTTGTTCACTTGTCAACTCATTCATGTTTATATAAACAGTGTGTAATATGTCTCCATGGATTCTCCATCTCCGAGAAGAAACTTCCCAAATATTCCCAAAATGATTGGTATTTACATCTTGTGTCGTTCAACGATTCCACTTGTTGTAGCCTTTCAATGGCTGGTCACATCTCCTTGATGTGTTGCAATGAATCTACAAGTGAGTAAATTTCATCCCCAATACCAGTCAAAATTCATAGAAAATAGATTCCTTTTTCAGCGCGATTGAAAGTAAATGTTTGTTCTCTGCTTGTTCCCCTAATGGGTTGTGTATGTCTCAGGATTCTTCTATGTGCAGAACTGGTAGAATGTTCTTCTGCTTCCAACTGGACTGTAATGAGTTCGTTTGTAGGCATTTATGTGACTTACATAGATGCACTTCCTCGATATTCACACATTCGATTAGTGTCGAGGTATAATAGAAAACACGGACGCCACTGGAATATCTCATGGTCCAAGCATTGGTGGACGATCTTTTGAACAGCGTCCATCGATATTGTTGGCATTTGGCTATCTGTTGAGGATGTGTTAACTGGAGTAGACATGATGAATGAATAGTTATGAAATATGAATGTGTGAAAGGACTTTGTTGGTCTTCAAGTGGACTTTGATGTGATTGAAGTTGCGGTTGATATGCAATTCAAGTTCACGGGATTTTTACTCGTCTATGATCGCAAAATCCGTATAAATGATATTAACGGGATTTACAAGGATCACTAGACCGTGAATGAATGATTTAGAATCGCAGAGGTCAATGATTTATATTATCTTAAACAGATAATTTTCTGGCTAGGGTTAAAAGCTGTTTGTTTAAATAGGCTCACAAACTTGATAGGGCAAAAATTACAGATGGGACGTGAGTCTAGGAACAAAAACAAGTCTACCCCTAAATTCCTAAAAAAAACTAAAAATGTCAATATATCATAATAAACCGAGTGGTTTGGGCCTTGTAAAATCCTTAACAGCTATGGGTGGTTTTACAGCGCGTGATACGTTCTCGTTTTTCATCTTCGATTTGAGAGGTCACGGGCCTGAAACGGACTTACGGACAAAAAGTTATGGCAGTTTTACTTAACCTTTTCTTCACATCAAAAATTCTTAGTAAACCGCTGCTATTTATACTCGCCGTTAGCAACCCGTGTTTTTGAAACCGGATGTTTTTAGAAACCCGCTGTGTTAGCAAACCCGCTGTTGTTAGCAACCCGCTGTTTTTAGCAACCCGCTGTTTTTAGCAACCCGCTATTTTTAGCAACCTACTGTTTTAGCAACCCGCTGTTGACTATTTCCTTAAATCGTGGATCTTGTCCCCTACTTTGTCAAACCGCCGGCTAGAGTATAATAAAATACTCAAACCGCCATGAAGAGTTACAACTTCGAATTTTTCAAAATCACGCAAATAAGCGTTTAAGCCACGAACCAAAGCTAGGATTTGCAATATTAAGCGTCTCTAAGAAGATTTAACACACAATAACATGTATATCTTGTGACGTCAAAAGATAGCAATCTCACGAAGTACCACCTTACTTTGTTTGCTTATAATTCGTGCTAGGAGCTTGTTTTCATCACCGACTATTGAAGCACTCTTACCTTTTTATGTGTAGAACAAGTGAAGATCAAGAATAACAACCCATTAGACCCAAAAATCTTTTTGAGCCGTGGGTATTTTTCCACAAAATAAGCCACGAATTTGAGCTAGTTTAGCCACACGAATCAATCACGAATCCACCCTTTGCTCTGATACCAATTGTAGGATCCCGTTAACACTTCATAACATATAATCGATCACGAAATCAGAACTAGAAATGAGGAGGTGAGTTGTTTAGTGAGAGAAAGGATGAGAGAGAATTGAGAGAGAAAGTGAAAAGATATATTTTTGATATTTTGAACAACTAACTTTTCCAAGTGGAAAAGTTCCTTATATTACACAGGGACACTTAAATGTGACGCGTCGGAAATAGATAAACTAGGACCCGGGATCGAGTTATGCTTGGGATTAAACCCGAAAACCATATACAATATTAGATTATCTATCGAGATCGATTTCAGCGATATTCCTATTACAACATTAACTAATTAAAGACCGAATCCAACTTTGTCTTGTTACCATTGTAGGATCCCGTTAACACTTCATAACATGATAATACGATCACGACATTCTGAACTGAATTGTGGAGGTGAGTTGTTTAGTGAGAGAAAGGATGAGAGAGAATTGAGAGAGAAAGTGAAAAGATATATTTTTGATATTTTGAACAACTAACTTTTCCAAGTGGAAAAGTTCCTTATATACCCCGACACTTAAAAGTGACGCGCGGGATATTTAACTAGGACCCGGGCTCGGGTTATGCTTGGGATTAAACCCGAAACATATACAATATTAGATTATCTATCGAGCCCGATTCCCGATATTATCCTATTACAACATTAACTAATTAAAGACCGAAGCTCCTGGTAGAGTGACCGAACTTCCTTGTTCGACTCAATAAATTGAGGCTAACAATCTCCCCCGAAGTGAGGTCTTGAACACGGGAACGAGCTTCCTTTATTGACTCAATAAAATTGAGGCTAACAATCTCCCCCGAAGTGAGTTCATTGATGACACTCCTTCATGAGATTAGTGAGATTGCTTTTGTCGTTTAAGCTCGAGTGTTCTTGGTCTTTTTCTCTGTTATTTGTTGTAAACTTGTTCCTTCATGCTTTGCGATCTTGACTTTGAGCCTTTGTCATTGTATTTATCGTCTTTGCCATCTTGCGATCTTTTGTTTTTGACCAACATGCTCATACTTTTATATTATCTTGAAAGCTTCAAATCAGAGTTTGCGAAAGTCTTTGTCTTTAAATCTTGAGCTTTCTAGATAGTATGTCTTCGTAGATTGAGCATTTGAATGGGATTGAGGTTGC
The DNA here is from genome assembly GCA_026074375.1 of Tanacetum coccineum. Lineage (NCBI taxonomy): Eukaryota > Viridiplantae > Streptophyta > Magnoliopsida > Asterales > Asteraceae > Tanacetum > Tanacetum coccineum. The sequence goes on along the minus strand of BQNB010042187.1, from coordinate 7,659 downwards.
TGTTACCACCGTTTGACCTGCAGGTTTACGTTAGTGATAAACGAGAAAATTGATTTGAAAATCAATCGACGTGTCACTCATTAAAGAGTTTTTGTAACACATTGAGAGTGTCATGTTTTTATCAAAATTCATCAACCGTCAATTCATTTACTGGACCAAATCGATATCCAGTTGTCACAAGTTTGATTCATATAGAATCTCGCAAGTCACCTACCAAGAGCTTGTTTGATGCTGGCTCAAGCAGGATTTCCATCTTCATTGTGAATACATTAGTATCACTCGGAAGTTCTGGCAAATATTCACAAATGATATTGGTTTAGGAATCCTTTGTTAACAGCTTCTTGTGAACCTGATGATGTTCAACAAGTGTAGAATGGGAATGTGTCTAACGGATTTTGATTGATCTCTTGTCTTGACTCGATATCTAGTGCATTTTGGTTTTGTACTCGGAGGCGGGGCAATTTGCCACCTATTCAATATCAACGATCTCGGAGTGAGATGTCAATAGATAACGTGTGTATCTCCGTGACAAATGAGACAAGTTTCTGTTGAGAGAAACCCGAATGGCTGGGAAGGGTTGTGCATTGCATCACTGGGTCCATGATGTCGTTTTCAATGTCAGCAATCAACTTGTGATTCTGACAGCATATGTATTGACCCGGTTTCTGCCTTAAGTTGTGTGGAGGGCTTCTTTCTTTAGACCCTTTATCCATACATTTCTTTTTAATTCTTCAACGCCTTCAATGCTTACCAAGACGTCATTACTAACACCTTGTTGTGATTGTTCCAGTGTTAGCTCAATCTTAGTCGGCATTATTCCCATTTACATTCATCTCCAATCATACCTAAGGACTGCTATTTCTAACTTTGGATTATCCTTGGGTAGATCCTCCGGTTCTGGTTGGATCATAGGATTGATTCCTAACCTAACCACCTTATGACTTCAGAATCATCGTGAAATTAAGATGTTGTTGGGTATAAGATCGAACCATAAAACCTTTTCTTACTGTTCAGCACATTGAGTCGATGAGATCATATTTTAATTACATTTTCTCCCCTTATTTTAAATAATAAACACTTAGTTTTTGAAATACCTTGTGATTAAAATATGTCTTGAAAATTATGTGGGAGAAAATATTATCAGCATGAATGGTTTGGAACATTTTTGATAATGTTTTGAATACATAAGAGTTGTCGTTGTTGATGTATCCAAAAACATTAAAACTTTGTTTTTCGAAAAACTCCCCCTCAAAAATAGGACCAATTGAAAAATTGTTGTCTTTTGAAAACATTGTGAGGGTTGGAGTGTTGAACACACAATTTTGAAAGATTATGAATTGTCATCGAGGAAATTCCTTAAAATAATTGTGTTCAACTTTTTGAAAACCAAATGTTAGAGACTTATATTCTAACGGTAAGGGTAAAGGTGCACTGAAACGATTACACTTATCCTTTTTCTTGAGCTAAAAACATTAAATGTCTTGTAAAGAAACAAAACAGCTCAGACCGAGAAACGTTAAATTTTCTCGTTTGTGAGGATAAGATATACCTTCCTTTATTTGAAGTCCGGGTTATGTACTGACATTTGCACATAAGCCATTTAGAAAATTAGAAATGACATGTTTTGAAACTATTTGCAGCTCGCGCTCGAACTTCATTTACACACCCGTGTCAATGTTAATCGACATTTCTAAGCACGTAAATGTTATCGATTCCAAGAGACATGTCCGAGAGATTACTTTTTGGAAATTTTCTCTGTTTTCTGATTTTGTATTAGTTACCTGTTGTCCTCAGCATTTGCTATCTGATGGTGGAATAGTATTCAAAACTCTTGTCGTGATGTAGCTGTCTTGACGCTAGAGGAACAATTTGACACCAGCTTTGAACTTGACGGTTCATTGTTGTGGTCTTGAATTCCGAGTTCTGAACGGTTATGATCAGAAGTCATTGCCATGAAGACCGAGGCTTGATCTACTGCGATCAAACGTCTTTTTAACATTGAGGAACGGGGCCTGAAGTGTTATTTTCAACAGACATCTCTTGTCGTTGTGGTGCAAGGTCTGAACTATTATGATCAGACATCATTGTGTGACCATCAGATCAAAATTCCTTGAAGCCCTATTTTCTGAGATATCTTTCTTTTTCGCAACCAAACTCTGAGTCCTTCCTCTATAGGATTGATCGAGTGTGTACTGTACTAGAGAGTACTGTACTGACCTTAAGAGCTTGTTTGCTTTCACATTGGTTAGTGAATATCTGGCATTTTGTAACCATTTGGGGGGTGCACTTTCAACCTTTTGTTGTGCTAAGAGGCGTATGTTTTCCAGTAGGAAACCCACTCTAAGACCTAATTGTTTGGAAAATTCTACCGTTGGTTGCCATCCTAAAGAAAAGATCTAAGACTTGTTGTTTTCTCATGCCACAGTGGTCAGTCTTTTTGATTGAAAACACTTGTCATGTTGGATCTGTCTATTTGGTTTTGTTGCAACCTTATTTGCTCTACGGGTTTGTTTTGTTAGTTGTTTATGGATGGAACCTTAGCACGCGACGTTGTTCTTCAGAAATTTTTACACATGCATCATTGATTTGCCTTTTAAAGACCACATTTCTGACACGTCGAGCAACAAAATGGTTGGGGTAGAAAATTTCTAGGGATCCTGAGTGTTCATGTGTCTTTTTCTTAGGCTTCTTAGGTAGTGATTATGAACATTGTCGTTTGAGCTATTACCTAGATGAGCTTGGTGCAACTCTGTGATTAGTTTTTGCTCTAAGGGGCAGATTCTCTTCATAAGAAGTTGATGTGTAGTGAACTGGTTTTGCAAGGTCGTTGTTACATCAACTTGGGAGGCAAACCGTGGTTTTGAATTTCTAGTTTTTTCAGACTTAACGCAGTCGTTGTCTATACAACGGTATTGGTTTTTGAGTGGTTTTGTCACCGGTATTTTCCCAAGATGATGGCTTTGCAAACTTAGCTATTCAAACTATATCGGTAAGTTTTCCTTAATCATTTTTTAATGCTGCAATTGCAACCCTTTTTCTGAATCTGAGATAGTACATCAGCATTTTCATTAGACTTTTGTTCAGTTGTTCATTAAAGCGTCATTTGGTCTCTTGGTCTGAACTCGTGTCCATTTGATAGAATCAAAAAGATCTTTGTATGTTTGTTTCAAATGCTCTTTTTCTTTATGTAACTGCTCATTCTCTGGCCGAGTAATTTAGGCAAACTTATGTTCCAATTCGATGTTTATTGTTTCAATTACATCGATGTCATTTTTAACCTTGGCTTCATTACCTTTTTCTTTCAAAAATTGACTTTGTTGCCCTGATTTTAAAACATTGTTTTCCATTTGTAATTGTAGTTCAAGATTGATACAATGTGCTTCGAGTTTTCCAAAATATTTTTGAAACTGGGCAACGATCTTTTTGAGACAAACATTTTCAGACTCGAGTGATTGATCTGAGAGTTCAATTGTCTTGTCATCAGTTAATTTAGCAGGCAAAGGACGTATGTCATGACATTGTTCAGCATTCTGGTCAACCTTTCCTTCATTATTGAATTCAGGTTGCTCAGTATGCTGTTGTCCTGTAGCAAAGATATTGATTTCAGCAGTCGTTTGTACCTCAGCCATTGGCTCTTCATTATATATGGGTCTGATATCTGCATCATCAACATGTGCATCATTCCCTGATCTGCTGCTTGTATCCTGCTCTTTTGATTCTGTCCCATTGCTTTCAATGATAACTGAACTAGCATCCAATGCATCCAATGCATTACTCGTATCAGTCTTTTCCTCTGTTGTCTGGATTTGTCTTTCATTCACCCTGCTTTCATACTCCATTTTATGTTGTGCTCTTTCACCAATCGACTTCTTAACAGATTCCATGTGTTGGATCAGTGTGTCACGGAATTCTGGAATATCGAGTCGAGTGTATTGTAGGAATTTGTTGCGTGTCATGTCAACATATTCATCATCCAAATAAAACCGTGACTTGATGAACATCTGAAACTGTGTCTGGAGTACTTTAAAAGCAGACATGGATCCAATCTCTTGAAATTCTTCGTTGTCAAGTTGCTTTTGTAGTTGATCCATGTACAGGAACATTGTGCCCGTGAAAGTCTCTAGATCTTGACCAAAGAGTGTTGCAAATGCGCGTTTGAATCCTTCCTCGGTTCGACTTCCTTTTAAGTCGTTGTTTGAAAGACACTTGAGGTGTGAATGAAGTTGTTGAAAAGATACCATGCAACTTTCTTTTGATTTGTCTTGAATTAGTTGCATTTGTTGTATTTCCGAATCTGAACACGAAGATAAGGTATCTTTCTTTTCCATTTTATCGTGTATTGTGAAGTGTAAAAGATTTGTAGGATCTTAAGCAGGTAAAGTGATTGTTGTTGTTGTGGAAAACTATTTTACGGGATTTTACAAGTCTTGACTAAACCGAGAAAATACAAGAGTATTTCGCGGGATTTTACTAAATCAAGAAAACCGTAAAAATAGAATTATTGTTGTTGAAATCGTTGTTGTTGTTGAAGAACTTGAACTTTTGTTAACGATTTGTGAGCTAAAACGATGAACGGTGCACGAATTTTGAGCTTGTAATGATTAACGGTTGATTAAAACTCAAAATAATGACAAACGGTGCACAAACGATTCACTTTGGAGGACTAACGGGCTGAATTATAACAATTATAACTATTAAGGACAAACGGTGTAAGGTTGTTTTAACAAAGAGGTTAAAAAAACAAACAAAGGAGGATGGTGAATTTGAATTAAAGTCCAGGGGCTGCATGTGTCATTTTCAAATTCTTGGTATTTAATAGAAAATTCCCTCCATTTTTTTCTTTATCACCTTCGTTTTAAAAAAAATATAAGAACACGATTGTCTATTTGGTCATTTAAACTTGTTCGGTTATCGTCGGTGAAATCCGAATATACCACGATGATCGAAACGACGACACGGTCACAACGTTATAAGTCGTGTAGTCAACCGATACTCGAAACCGAAAACCGAAATTTTGTTAAAACGTTTAAGTTTTTGTTCACGTTCGGTTCCTACTAGCTTTCACTCGTTCGGCTCCAAGAGAATGCACTCGTTCGGTTGAGACAACACAAAAAAAACTCGTTCGATCCCTTGTTATTGAACTCGTTCGGTGATGTTTCAAACGTTACTCGTTCAGTGGTTTGAAAAAGTTGGACTCGTTCGGTTCTTGATGTACCACTCGATCGGCTCAACTAAAAAAATGATTCGTTCGGTCCTTGAGATTTTTCACTCGTTCGGTGAATGAAGAATCTCACTCGTTCGGTTCTTTGACTAAGCAACTAGTTCGGCTCCCACTAGAAAAAAAACTCGTTCGGTCCTTGAGATTTTTTCACTCGTTCGGTTGATGATGAAATGACTCGTTCGGTTGTACAAAGGATTACACTCGTTCGGTTTTACAAGTTTTCCACTCGTTCGGTTGTTAAGTTTTCCACTCGTTCGGTTGTTACGTTTTCCACTCGTTCGGTTGTTACGTTTGAAAAATTGGACTCGATCGGTTGTTCTGTCGTCCTTGTGTCTTCTTCTTTTTAACAGAGAGAGCAACAAAAGATGGATAAAAAAAACGGAGAAAAAAAATGAAAGAAAAACAGAAAAAGAAGATGACAAAAAACAGAAAAAAAATGTAAAACGAAAAACGTTATTAAAATGTTATATTAAAAATTAGGATATGTTTGTGTGAGACAAAAAAGGAATTCTCAACAAAATGTTTATGAGATAAAAAAAAATTTCGGAATCAAAGCTCAAAGTGAATAAGAAAAATCACTAAACTCACCCGTGGCTCGTGATACCAATTGTAGGATCCCGATTAACTTCACTTCATAACACAACACGGATCGGAACTAGAAAGAAGAAAGAGAGGTGATGGTGTAGAGAGAGAGAGAAGAGAGAGAGATGAGAGAAAAAAGATGTATTAGAAATTAGATATTATGAGATTTTTTTTGAGAGATTAGATATTTTCTTAAAGAAAATATCTATATATATATCTCTACACATTTAATGTGACGCGCGGGATATTTAACTAGGACTCGGGCTTGGGTTTTGTTTGGGATTAAACCCGAAACATATACAATATTAGATTAACTATCGAGCCCGATTCCCAATATTATTCTATTACAACATTAACTAATTAAAGACCGAAGCTCCATCGTAGAGTGACCGAACTTCCTTGTTCGACTCAATAAATTGAGGCTAACAATATTCGCCACGAAACGAAGTGTTGTGGATTAGTAATTTTCTTCTATCTTCTTCTACATTCAACATCTATATTATCAATCTTGTGTAGTTGTGTAGATCCGAAGAGTCTATAAATTCGGATGGGTTGATTGTGTGTCAGTTAGTATTTTAGGCCTTAAATTACATTCGTAAAGTGGTAGATTGGTTCTAGCTAAGATTAGGACTCGACATTTAACTTAGTGTCGAAAATTAGGATAAGCGACGTGTAACGGTTTTCTCCGCCTAAAAGAAGCTTGTTGACATAGTGAAATCTCGAGTCAGATACTCGAGGAGTGGAGTAGGACGAAGAAGAGCTTCGTAGCCGAACCACTATAAATCTTGGTGTTGTGGTTTAATTGTTCTATCTCTTATCTCTTGTCTTTCATTTATACTTCATATTTATTATTTGTATTGTATTTGTGTTGTTAGTAGCTAGATATATATTGTTTTTCCATATTGTTGCTCGATCTCACATAAACACGAATCTAACATTTTTATAATCACAGTTTTAAAATGCTAATAAACGGGTAAACTATCCAACCCCGTTCTAGTTTCCACAAATTATGTTTGTAAGAAATGCTTTTTGACCTTTAGATTACTTCACTAGAATTGTCATCATGTCAATATCAATGAACTAGATGAGACATCCTAGCCACAACAAAAACCAATCTATTCCTATCATCTCTTTGTGCTTTAGCACACACGCTAACTAAAGAAATACAAAAGAAATCCCTCTTTCTCCATCTCTGATTCAGATTACCGCCAACAACCGTGCACCAAGTCGGACCCTCACTTCGACCACCGGTATACCATCCACAAACACATGCTAGTACTACCACCACAAGTGATCGAAATATTCACACGATGTGCGTCGATTGCTGAAGTATTCGTCGTCAGTTTGCGTTGGATCTCGAGGTCATATATGCATATCTGTAGTTTTTTTTTGTTTTTGTTGGTCACATATGGATCTTGGAATATTGACGAGCTATTGTGTTTTTTGTTTTATATCAAAGAGTATCACTTTTAGATATAAGAGAAAAGTTCAATTAGAGACTTGTTTCTCCCTACATGCTGATTAACGCATCCTCATATTTATTTGGGTTTGATTTAATGATAAAAATTAATTTAAGATTTAATTAATTAATCCTATTTTATTGTCCAAATATATAAAGCTCTTTATTTTTATTTTCTCATTTGCATTCATTTATTTTCACACAATTAATGTATGTTTCTTCCCAACTCTATCTCCTCCCTTACCCCAAATTAGTTATCTATTATTCTGATCATTTTTTTTATCATTATTTTGATTTTTCGTTTTTTTTTTAACAGCGGATTTTATTAAGAAACTAGCAAGAAGCTAGAATTACAAAGAAATCAAAGAAGGGTTTTTAAGCCAATCATCCCAACTGA